>OX387195.1:22873125-23030414 GCA_947561395.2 Buxus sempervirens
GAGAATTTTCAAGGCTTAACCATGTCCACCTTCTCTATAGGAGTGTTTTATGGCCTTTTCCTTGGGGATGGATTATAAACAACTTTATGAATATACAAATAAAGTATTCGCCATGGATTTGCATGACCATGTGTGAAGATGGTGACTTTCATAGTCTTCACCGTCCTTCTTTGGCACCATGAAGACATGAACGTCATCATATTACCATGATAGAGGCATCTGGAGCGGTGCCTTAATGGGATGTGACTCATGTGAGTCCATATAAGAAATGGTAGTATCTGAATCTTGCTCCACCTTGAAGAACAATAACTGACATATTTATGCTTCTTCAATCCTAGAAATATTGCCCAAAGTTTGGCTTGTATAAAGTTGCCCTCCCCAACGTGATTTTAACATCTATCGCCAATGCTCCTTAAAGATACATCCAATGCCTGAAGGACTCAAATTTCCCAATGAAAATGTTCAATCCATGAAAGCTGCTGTAGGAGGATCCAAAATTGCATTTTGCTTCTTGATCCCTCGAGAAGTGTCGATTTGCAATAGGTTATATCTGGAATCTTATAAGCTGGGAACCTTTTAAAATTTGAAAAACGGGACGCCTATATTGCAACCAAAACTATTGTAGCAACCGTAAAATATGCCCTCATTTATCATTGTAGCATTCAGAATAGTCTTTGTTGCTATGGTACATTCCCCTCTAAAGGGCACACCAAAATATAATATGTGATCTTAACTGCAAACAAAAAATGGATGCGAGGGTAAAAAGATGATGCAAGAGAATAAATGGCCTTCAAACAGGCTGGTATTCTACAGTTTAGCCTGGGGATTTATATTCCAACCATTTTCATGGATACCATAATGCTGAATTTTCCTATGCCCTAAACTCCTTTCCTTTGTGCTGAATGTCCAAAGTCATTGAGCAACGTAGAATTCCTTTCTAGAACATTCCCAAATTCAGCCATCTTTTAGCTTTCTTTCTCTACACACCACTTCCAGCTTAACGAAGTGGTTATTGCTATGATCTATACTCTGCTACAAGAAACCTTCCTGGAGATTCTTAATTAGTTTTGTCGCCCTGACTAAATAAGGGAAAAAGTTGAACAATTAGTTTACCCAATGGAAACTTGATCAATGTAATCCTACCTACTAGGTACAAGGAACTCCTCTTCCATAAGGCTAACTTCCAACATTGGGACCAAATACTCCGTATATGAGGGTTATCCTTCAAGTGCAGCCCATTGTACCTAAACAGTGACTTTTTAATCTGACATCCCAGAATCTTTGCAGACCATTTTACCCAACTTAACATAATGTGAATCCCTAAGATGATACTTTACCATGAGTCCAGAACCTATCTTAAAACATTTTGAGTATTCATTCTGCGGGAAAAAACCCTAAGAATATAGTGATATTAAAACTTATTTTAGATGTTGGCTCCCTATATCCATACAATTGAAACCCACCCTTGAATGTAACCTAGATCATTTGCTGTCACCTGAAAAAAAAAAATGACTAGGCACATTTGCCACTAAAAAAAAATGGAAGGGAGATAAAGTGCCGCATGCTTGACTCTTTTCTTTTTCGGAAGGTAAGTAAGTTTGTATTATATAATATTTACATTGATACATAGCTTATGGTTTGAACCCTTCACTTTGTTTAGCCAGATCATATGACATTGATGTGCCAAACAAACCACTCTAATGAGCTACCCAACTTGCCCATTCAAACCTGATAACTAAAGTCTCATGTTACAAATTGTGTACAAAAACCCTAATTCTGCATGAATTCTCTATTCAACAGTCTGCGCTTTAGTGTAGCAATTTCGGTTAAATATCTGTTGTGTATCTCCCACGTGATCCTGTGTGTTATTTCCTCCTTTGGCCTGTTATCGTTTTTGAAAAATTCTCTTGTTTCATTCCAGCCAGATGTTTTAAAACGGAGCAGCAAATGAGGCTTTCCTTACTTTTGTTACCATGCTTTTGTCTTTGAACTTGCTCATGGCCTGCTCTATCTCTTCACTCCAAGGATGGATCATTTTGTTCAAGGCATTTATCCTCAATACCTGCTGCCATATTTCCATGCTATAACAGCATCAAATAATAGGTGATGAAGTAACTCCTGGGATGCTTGGCATAAAATACACTTGGATCAGGTTAACACTCTGAATTTGCACAATCTTTCTTGTGTGAAGAGCCTTTTTCTTGATTGCAATACATGGAATGAAGGCATGCCTGGGTATAATTAGAGGGAACCATATAAGCCTGAGCCAACTCATCTTTTCTTTTGCTTCACGAATGGTTTTGTATGTTTCTTTGATGGTGAAGTTTCCATTTGCTGCTGGTGTCCATCTAATTATGCCTGAACTGCTACTGTCTGGTATGGATATCTTTTCCAGCTCTCTCCAAATCATTTGTAAGCTTTCGGAATTCGCCACAGGCACGTTCCACTCCTTGTTGTGTATAATGGCTTCTTCCTTTGCCTCCATTCCGAGCCTTGAATCATAGATTATTGGAATACCAAACTTCTTATACAATGGACCACATGGCAGCCAGTAATCCACAACCATGTCGATCTGCTACTGTCTGCTTGAGTTTCTTCTTAATGTACTTATTATCTACAAAGGTGCTATCTTGACTCTCTTCTTAATATACTTACTAGCTATGAATGTGCCATCTAAAACATTCCATCCTTGGATAAAAGCACCCTAATTGGGAAAAGAATCAATTCCAACACATCCTTAAGTTTAATTGACAACCTTTCGGGAATTGTGTATGAACTGGTGGTTAGGTTAATCAGTCTAAGATCCTTAAATTACAAAAGCTCCCTTTTTCTAGGATTGAGACTAGAAAGGTGTAATTGGTGATCTTATTAATGACTACTAAGCAATGAAACTTAAAAGCTGCCATCAAATCAAATTTAAATCTGTCCAAACAATCCTGGAAAAAGCGATAGTATAACCATCCAGGTTCTTTATCTTTATCCGACTCCAATGTGACTCTTTTCTTCCTTGAATGTGTTCATTTCTAATTGGCGCGACATTATACTTTTGGAAGTTCCTTTGGGCATTCTCCTGTTGAACCTGCTTTTTATCTTTTTGAGACTACTCTCTTAAGTTAATCTTTAATGAATAATATTACTCTTAAGCAAATGGGAAGAGAAAAAATCTTTGATGCTATTAAGTTTGTTTTTCCTATATTTCACTATACTTAAATTAGTCATAACTCTTCCGATGTTGTTGAATTTTTATATATGTTGTGCAATGCTAGTCCCGGGTTGGAATGGAGGAGGGTTGTATTAGGTTAGCTGGCTGCATAGCAGGCTAGCAGCTTTGCTGACGTCATGAGATGGATGCTGAACCTCATCGCATAGTTCGTGAACCATTGTTTCAGTCTAATGTACTAAATAAAGGCATGCAAGGCTTGTGTCAGAGGCTCACCTCAAGGTGATGCTTGGCTTAAATGCAAGGATTATGCCTTAGAGGCTTACCATCTGATGCTCTTCTATGACTTGTCCCATGATACCTTTTTTTTTATCAGTAATGAAAATGCATTCTATTAAAAGATAAGAAGAGATACAGAGATAGGAGTACATCCCATGAGGAACGGGATGCACTCAAGACAGCAATCATGAAAATGTTATGAAAAGGAAACAAAACACAGCCATCAATACATCTTTCCCACACATGCTGCCCTGCCTATATTTTAAGAGTTTCCCAATTCCTTATGATATCCCCCACTCCATATTCCTTCCAATCAGCAGAAATCGACACCCAAAATTCTGCCAGGCTCATTACTTTAACTTGGATTAACTCTCTTCTGCTGCAGTTTTCTTCAAAAATCTTCCTATTCTGGTTTAGCCACACTTCCCATATGGTTGCAAAGAAGGCAGCCGAGTAAAGGCTTCTCCCTCTCTGACAAGTGAGGAAAACACCACTGTGCAGCCATTTCACCAAGTGAGCAAGGTAAAGCCCATTTTACTCCCACCATGACCAACAATCTCCTCCAAATATACCCCACTAACTCACAATGTAATAGCAAGTGGCCCACTGACTCCCCCGCTTTCATACAAAGAGAACAAGCATATGGGGATAATACCCAAGACTTCCTACACCGCTGAAGATTATCAATAGTATTGATCTTGTTCAAAAGGGCCATCCATGATGCTTGCACCTTTAAGTCCGAGGATTATATGATACGCAAGCATCACATCTTGATTTCATCTTGTCTCTAAGGCTTGTGCTTCATCTTCACATGACCCTTGTAGGCAATACTGATGCTTTTGAACTTTGAAGGGCTTAGTTGTGATCTTTTAATGACTCTTCTGTCCCTTTTGAAAAGTATAGTCCTTGTCCATTTTGATATGCTATACATTTTATGCCTTTATTTATTAAAACCTAAATGCATGTCTGTGAGGCTTTTGCTTCATGCCTTGAGGCTTGTGCCGTCACTTTGGTCATGTAGAATGCCTTGCTGCATGCGGCAGTGTTTAGAAACATTATTTTTCTCATATAGTTTGTATAAGGCATTTTGTTGATGCAAGTGATATTCTTAATTTAGGTTGTCATGCGGGCACTCCTTTGCATTATGCAGCAAAAAGGGGTCTGGACCAGACTGTTAAGTTGCTTCTCTCTCATGGAGGTATTTCTTGCCTACCTTAAATATTTTATACTGAATTTCTCTGATGGAGCATGGACCTTAGTTCTTTACAGGACCAAGTTGTTTTCATTCTGGCTGTTTGTTGTAGTTTTAATAGTTGAATTGCTTTTGACTTGTTTCAGCAAATGCTTTAGTGATGAATGATGATCGTCAGACTCCACTTAATGTCGCTAGAGAAAAGGAATATGGCAATGTTGCTCGCTCAATTGAGGTATGCATAATGTTTGTGAGTTCCTTACAACTATGTGATTTTTTTTGGGTATTGACAAGGATTATTATTTGTACTTCTTATTATTTGTTACTTTTTCCTAATGCTGCATGTTCAACTTCAATCTGATGCTTCTTAGAGCCACATCTGCCTATTCTCTGGTTGGCTTCGGGAACTTTATGGGCCAAGCTACCATGACATTGCAGGTCCTAAATGGGTTTCACGAAAAATGTGGGTACAAATATTTATGCGTATTGCTGTTTATGCATTTTATTTTTTGCCATTCCCATGAGTTTTTCTTTTTCCTTTTTTCCCGCTATAGGGTTGTTCTCCAATTCATTAGAAGCAGACAAGAACGGCTGAATGACATGGGCATGCCCTGATATTTGGAATAGTGACAACAACTCAAACCTCGTTGCTAACAATAATTCTTCTGCAACACATGGGGGAGGGGGTTCGCTTCTTTCTATGATCAAACTTAAGCAAAAGACTATTTTATCCTTTGTTCATTTGAATGTGTTAATATATATATATATATACATACACAGTAAATTGGTTGATGAAAAAAGAGGGTGAAGCGTGCACTGAGTAAGTATACTCGGTAGTAAAATAAAAAAAGGAGGAAAAAAAAACATGCGTGGAGTAGAAGTATTGGTTAAAAATAGGGTTTTTTGAAATATTCATTAGAGCGAGGCTTGGGATTGTCTTCTCGAACTCTGTTTCTTCTTCAATAATTAATCTGCAACGTGAGTTCTTCAAGAGGAACATTGCCTTTGTCATGGTTTGATTTGGTTCGAGATTGTTTTGAGTTTATGGTTCTTCACAAGATCTGCAAATTGACTTTGGTAGGAAGAGGGGTGAGGAGGAAGAGGATATGCCAATTCAAACCTGTATTATCCCAACACAGAATGTCTGAAATAAATGGTTCCAAAATTAACTGCACCCTAGACAATCAGAAAAACAAAAACCATAATCCTATTCTTAATTGGTAAGGATGTAAATTATGACCACCACAACCAACGAGGTAATCTGGTGAAAGTCCATCATTTGTCTGGATGAACCTTAGTTGAAGGTTGTTTTGTTATGAAGTTGTCACTTTACTAATCATCAGCCTGATTGTAGTTTGTTTGAAAGGTTGCTTTGGGTGCCTGCTGTAATTTGTTTGCCGTTATCAATGAGCTGTATAGTGGTGAGCTCTTCACATGGCCTGTTTTTTGCAGCCTTGGAGTTGTTCTCAGCAGTTGGAAACTTGGAAGAACTTCATCTCAAGTGCAGTTTGGTGAAATGAATGTACCATTTTTGTAGATCTTTGAGACCCAGGAGATAGTTTTGTTTAAATTCACCCAAAAACTAATTGTGGATTAGTGGAGGCAGAGAGAGATGAAAGTTAGATAATTTTATATGGATCACAATGGTATTTTTTTCCTCAAAATGCTAGGCAAAGTATAACAGGGATTTTTCGTCACCGGATATGTTGACATAAGCAATTTTTGCATTGATATGGAATATGGATATCATACTAATGGAAGGATGATGTCATAAATCATAATATGATTTTAAACTACACTGGGATTATTTGTCACGGTCAAGGTTTAAGGTGTTGTTGTGGCCATTATGCATGGGGGTAATGTTGCAATCTACCCAAAAGAATATGAGTTGTTGTTTTAGTGATATAACAGATGGTTTAAATCGTGTTGATGCTGATTAATAATATATTTTTTGCAGTTGGGTTGTTGTTATTCCCTGTGGTTGCCGGAATCCCACAAAGCGTATGAAATTAGAGCTTTCTATATATCCTAATATGCAGGTATCACGGAAACACAATTACTTATCTCATTAGCAATTTGAGGCTATGAAATGTTACAATGCACGATTTCTCTGCTTTTGTGTCCCCTTGATTGAATGTTGTAATGTAGTGTAGGGCTTTTGTACCTCTTGTGGATCTCTGTAAGAGATATCTAGGTGCTTCTAATTGTTGTAGTTCTCAATAGTTATATTAAGTCATCTTATTTAGGATGAAATATTTTTTCTTTTTGATAAGGGATAATTACTGTTTACCTACTTGAGGTTTCAGACAATCCCACTTTTCCCCTTGATGCTTTTGAAATACCAATTTACCATCTTAATGTTTGTTGTATGTAATAGGTTCTCCCTAATAGAGGTTTGACCGATGAGTTGGCAAGAGAAAAAACATATACTGACAACTTTCTTCATTTTAAATACCAAGACGATCCTTCAGTGGGTTAGAATAAAAGGGGCAAGGTGGTTATTATATATATATTTTCTCTTACCACCTCATTGGTCAAACCTTTAGAAGGGGGCAACTATTACACACAATAAACCTCAATGTGGTAAACCAGTATTTCAAAAACCTCACGGGGAAAAGTGGGATTGCTTGAAAACTCAAGGGAAGTAAACTATAATTATCCCTTTTGATAAAGTGCATGTCCTTCTTATCTTGGTGTTTTCATTAGTGATAATTCCTTTTATTCTTTTTTTTTATTTGGTAAGGTTAGAGTTTGTAATGGGATCAACTGTTTTCTTTTTTATGTCATTCAATCAATAACCAAATGCCTTATCCCAACCAAGTGGGGTTATTGAGATGAATCCTGCTTATTTATCTTGACTAGGGTTGTCAACGGGTCAAATACGGATCAGATCTACCTTGATCTGAATTCGACCAGTAATAAAATATTTATATTCAAATATAAAACCATATTCCAATTTGAATCCGATTAATCTTTTTTTTATTTAAAAACTATTTTTTTTAGATCTCTTTAAATGCAATTGGTTGAACCTTGTAGACATGCTTAACACTGTTCAACCGGCTGCACTGTATTGTTCAGACCGTTGCTTTTAGGAGGTGATCGGTTGGGAAAAGAACTCTTCCAAGCCGATCACTCTATAAAAGGGCCCCTTCATGTGAGAGGAGAGAGGATGCATCTTTCCTTTAACATATAAATAAATATATAAAATATTTATATTTATAATATATATATTCGGATTTAGATATCTAGTCAGATATTTGGTCGGATATAGAAAAATCCATATTCACATTTGAATATAATCGGAATTTAAAAGTGATATCCGTATTTGATCTGATGGTTAAATTTGAAAGTCCGTATTCGAATAATTGGGCCAAATACAGGTCGGATTTGGATTTTTATCTGGCCCATTGACAGGCCTAATCCCAACTGATTGTTCTTTCATATGTGTATATTTTGAACTCTCTCTCCCTGTCTTTCATATGTTTCCATCCTTTTAGCTTCAAGAATGGTTATAGCTATTTTCTTCAAGATTTCAACTATTGTCTGGTGATATATTTTTCCTTTCATAATACTAGGGACATGTTTTTGCACAAAAATTAAGACAAATTTGGCAATATTAGGAAAAAAAGGTAAAAGTTTTAAATCGGAACTTTATAGGATGCTACATAGGAACTTTTACTATTGCATGAAATTAGAACATTATGAAAAACAAGGATATTGGGCAAGTAAGGCATGCATAGACAGCTATGGTTTACCATGCATGTGTTATTCTTAGAACTTGCACCTAACACACAAGGTTTTTTTTGACGAGAACTTATTTTACATTGCAACTCACAAATAAATGAAAAGAATCTAAGCATGTCTCAGCTGTGGATGGGATGAGACATGTTTCCTCCATTGTGTTTCTAATTTCAACAAGGTTTAACTCACAACTGCAAACATTAGGGTACCCCTTGTCAAAATGTTGCTTGAGTATATTTATTTCACGTCCTTGAACAAAACTTTTATATTCTCACTCTTAGTTATAGGATTCAACTAACCATCATATTGGTCTAAATTGTATACTTATCCCACATTCCTCAATCTCAAAATGTCTCACACCTTTTGTTATAAATATACTAGGGTGATAAAAATTTGGTAATGAATGAGCCAAAAAAAATAAAATAATAATAATCATGTGAAATACCAAACAAAGAAAAACATTTTTTAGACTTATTTCCTGATTTTATTTATTTTTACAAATATTTTTATCAGTTAAATATTTCAACCACAAACACATAATTTTACATTGCACACTATTGTTTGTATTTTCATGTTTACTAACATCCATATCCTCAATGAGATGCATATCATTCCACAACATAAGAAAATTTTAATTTGCATTTTAACTTCTTTTCATACTTAAGCTGCATATCATTCCACGACATAAGAAAATATTAATTTGAATTTTTCATACTTAAACGAGAAAATTAGGATCAATTCTATAATTATCTTTCCTTTTCATATAATTCCAGATAAAGAATGTCGAAAAAATCTGTATATCCATGGAAAATCTGGATTTTTTATTAGGAAAGGGATATATTGAGATACTTTGAAGTTTGAATCATGATTGTCTTCATATCATTTTCTCCTTCTTTGATCCACAATGTACAATAAATTTCAATGGGGTCATTGTTTGATGGTGCATCTACAAACGAATGAAGATTGTCCAAGAGTTATCTTTTCCCCAATTGGTTATCTCTATGAGATCAACTTATAAATATGGAGTTTTCTTTTTATGCATCAAAGAAGGACATGTATTGGATGATTGGTGCTGAGATGAGGATGTTGATGTAGATGTGTGGAAGACTTGGAAAGAAGGAATGAACATATTTGGAAGTGTTTAGGTATTACCTGAATAGGAGAGTAGAGGTAAGAAATAGCTAAATGGGGTAAAGTTTTCTGTTACTGTTGTTTTTGTTTTAAAAAGGGACTCATTATAATCCTTATAGATTTCTGCAACAGTTGCTCCTTTTGAGTACAATGCAGCATCCCAGGTGCAGTTCACCTCCCTATTTTTGGCAGTGGATTTCAGACAGCTGTCCAACAATCTATGTTTCTATGTTTCATTTTTTTTCCCTTTTGGCAGAGCAATATTTTTGCTGCAACTGCCACATGGTTTCACATAGATACCGTGAATGATTTTTGTGTGCTCATATATTCACCTTAATTGGCATCAAAAGCTGGATTTCTGCAGCTTGACAATGGGTGAATTTCTTTTTATCGCTATTTGGCTCCTTGTTCTGGGTACTGGAAAATTTAATCCATATTTTTTCCTCATTGCAAATGAGGGTATTTATTGGTGTATAAATGTGTACCAAAACTAAATGTGTCTGATATGCATGGGTTTTTTGTTGCCAACATTCAGATTTTATGGTTTATGGAATTTGCTATTCTCAAGAGTCAAGACTTCCCTGTGCTTGAGTCATATAGCAAGTACCATTAGTTTTAATTTGCACATTTTTCTACTGTCTGTTAGGATTTGTGGATCTTCAATTTAAAATAATTTTATTAATGACCTGATATATTGCTTTGATTAATCGGCAGGATTCCAAGCCACGTACAAATATTTCACTGTGGAAGGCTGAAATCGAGGAACCGAACTTTCAAATGCATGACCCTGTACTGATAATTTTTGATAAATTAACCGGTAATTTCTTAGGGGATCTTTTACGTGTGTGTGTTTTTATAAGTATATATATGTGTATATGCATGTATATCTTTATACATGTGCATATGCACATATTTTTCTAGTCATATCATGGATTATATCATTATGATCATTTCTCAAGAGTAACATCTATAAAAAAAAAATATTATCTCTCATTTGAGACGTGCATTAATCCTTACCTGAAAATTTCAGTGATAATTCAATGAAACATATATGGAATCACTGATTTGGTATCTACTCACATGACTTTTTAAGGACCAATCCTATAGAAGCAAAGTCCTAGGAGGGATAGATTGTCAACAGAGTTAAACCTTTGAAAATTTTGGGCGAAGTTGCTTGACTCTAACTCAAACCCATGTTCTCATGCTGGCTGCTTGAGGATTTTTACCTATATGATTTATTCGAACACAGGATTGCAAGTTTATTCAGGTCTACAATCTTTATTTCTTTTATTATGTGCATGTGTGTGTGTGTGTGTGTGTGTCACTTCCCCCTTAAGGTTTGTAGAAAGGTCATACTCACTGCCCCTTCATTAAGTATCGTCCAAGTTTTTGATGAAGATGGCTACTGTGAACAATCTTCAAGTATAAAAAGACCAATTTATTCTTCAAATTATTTTTCTTAGGAGTTGGAAAAAGGAGTAAAGAATGAAAAGAGTTAAATTTCTGATAAAGAAAGGGGAAAGTAAAGAAAGGGAGGTAATTTTCTGGTAAAGAAGAAGGCATTTAAATAGAAACAAATAAAACTCTAATAACGGATGTGATCTGACAAGGGGAAAGTGTTATTTTGGAAATGTGGAGGGAGTTATGTGTGATTAGTACATAAGTCAAGGGAGGTTTCCATAATTTACTGTGTGTGTGTGTGTGTTTTTTTTACCATACACTTACATGAATCCCCAGCATGCTATGTATTAGCTTTTACATTGGTTTATAATTGTGTTTTAACTCATGTAGTGCCTAGAAAGTGAATAGTAAAGTCATATACCAATCTCTTGCTTTCTTTATAAATGACATGTTTAGCCTTCGTTACCTGTCTCTTAACTGTCACGTGTCCATACCCAAAACACGGCCTTTCTTTTTACTAGAAATCTTTTATAAATAGCAAGTTGGATATATATAAATTAATAAGCTGTTTTTTATGTTGTTCGCAACCTTATCTTTCAACCAACAGGTTTACATGACCTGATAATTGTAAAACTTTACGTTTTAATATTAGTGGTGGTGATATATTCAAGTAGAACATACTTTTATTGTCATTGTTGGATGAGATGCCTCTGCAAATCACGTGATTATTTTCCTAACCATGATGAATAGAATGACAAAGCAATGGCAGACAAGGATGATTGTTTCATAAACAATCTTCTTTATAAAAGAACAGAGTTTGACGATGGACACATTATCTTTTCTGTTTTGATGTTTGTTGTTGTATTAGTGAAAACAGTGATTACCATTTATATTGAGCATTATATAATATTTGGTGTTTGTGGCCTGACTTCAGTAATGTGATTCCTTTATAGGAACACGCTATAGGCTTTCAGCTGCAAATGAGGGTGACAAGCAGCAACTTCGGTGGTTATATGATGCATGCAGAGGTTTTAGTAAGGTACCATGCATGGAAAGTTGTTTACAGATGTTTGCTTTTCTGTATACTCTTTGAATTTGTATGACGAAATTGATCTGTGCAATTAACATGAGTCATTGTTAATGTACATGCAGGCCAACAAATTTTAAATTTCTACGTACTCATTTACAATTGCATAACTGCTAAGATATGAAACCAACCTATCTCAATGATGGTTTGCATACCAGAAAACAAGATATATGGTTTATATTATCTGTTGACTTGCCTAATTAAAGTACATTTCTTGCTATATTTAATGGATTTCATTAATCTGACCACTTAAGCCTGGAAAACATTGTTTTATTTTTAAGAGTAAACAAGAAACACTTTCTAATGGTCGCTTAGACAGATGAGGGTATGATGTTTCTTCACTCCATTAATGTATGAAGTCGCACTTACTGACCTTATAGAAAGCTGTTGAGATGATGGATAGCATTATTTTAATTTCATTTTCATTTATAATTGTCATTGCCGTCATCACCGTTGCTATCATAATGGTATAAAAATAGAAATTTCCATTGCACAATACTAGGTAAAATAGGTCCTGGTCTTACCAGAATAGAGAACGAGAAAATCTGTCAAATGAGCCAGAATTTATCTTCCTGTGATGCGAATGAACATCTGTTCTACCAAGTGGCCTAGGTTGTACTTCATTACTAGTGACTAACTGGCCCTTTTAAGTTCTGTGGACCCTTATTTATTGCTGAAGGTGTCTTTCTCTATGAACTGAGCTTACTGTAATTTTGAAACTAGAAGATAAGTTGACAAATTTTTTCCATACGAAGATGATTAGAACTTCAGCAGTAAGAGTAACCACTATGGTATACTTGAGAGAGCTTTTGGAATTCCCTGACTTGCAATGGGCCTCCTGAATCATAATACTAGCTAAGGCCTGGTAAAAATTGAATGAAATCTTTCATTAATGAAAAGGTAAAATGCACAAATAAGCTGACTTATTCAATTGTCCAGGTGCTGCGTTGGCCACGGCCACAAAATGCACGGAATCCAGTTTTTCCAGTGACAGCACCACTATCAGATGCTGAAAATCTAGAATTAAACATTGGTACTTCCATTCAGTCAGCTATGGAGGAGAGGCCGCCACTTTATCCGAGTCCTGAAATGAACAACTTGGAAGATCATCAAAGTTCTATAGACAACCCTCGTCGTAGTGGTTGGGGCTCTGCAGGAAGACCTGAACCCTCTTTCAGAGCAAGTAGTAGCAGTGGATGGCTGGACAATCCAGCTGAAGGCGATTATAACGGTTTAGGAGTACGTGGAGCTGAACCAAGTGCCAAAGATACTCAAAATACTGATAGCCGGCATTTAATTTCTGATATTGTCCAAACAATGCACAGTATTCTTGTACCAGCTTCGTCAGTACCATCTGCTCCACCAATTCCTGAGGAGGTTGTAGACGACAGCCCAAATCACTGTCCTTCAGTGGATACCAGCTCCATTGATCTCTCCATGCCAGTTGAGGATAACAATCCTGTCGCAATAAATGAATTGAAAGACGGAGGTTCTCCTTCCTTGTGTGTGATATGTTTGGATGCTCCACTAGAGGGGGCTTGCATCCCCTGTGGTCACATGGCTGGATGCATGTCTTGCTTGAACCAAATTGAAACTAAGCAAGGTGTTTGCCCTGTTTGTCGTGCCAAGATTGTTCAGATCATAAGAATTTATGCTGTTTGAGTGCCAGTGCATGGCATAATGAAGCTGTATATAGTCCATGAACTTGTGTGTTGTTGGGTACGAACAAATTTCTGAATCTTGTACGGTTAATTCCTCAATAAATGATCAAATGTACATCGAAGCTTGAACCTTTGTTATTTCATCTTCAGTAAACAAGCTGTATTGTAAATTTGTGATGAAGACCTGGAAATTTTTTTGAAGATTTTTGCATATAGGCCATAGATAATATGATAACAGACTTTATTTTTTCTACTTTGGGAGTTTCCAGCCTTTGTTGTAGGAAGGTGTGGAACATCTCCTACATGTTTATGCTAGAGTATTGATGTGGATGAGGAGGTATGTGCAAAATTTTCAAGAACTTGTGTTTGCAAAGCTAATGTTGTTTGAGCAAATTGTGCATGATCTTTAAAATGTGCTGGGAGGTCTTTGCCTTCTTTCAAATGTAATGGGGTCTGACTGCTTGTCAGAAATATCGGGGGTGTAAGTGTAAATTTCTGCAAAGTGAAACAGGTAGAATACAAGGAAAGAGGAGCAATATTTGTGAATATGTGTATGTTTCATGACAGAAAGTGCTGCTGTTTACATCAGCAATTCCTCATCCATATACTGCTTCCTATGGTGAAGACTGCGCCCTTTAGAATATGTGATTCAATTGGAAAGTTGCAGTAATGGTAATAACAATGAGATTCTCAAGTCTTCGAGTGAATGCATTTAGGCATTGAAGCTTCAATTATTGCCACTCCTTGCTCCATGGGTGATCACCACTGCTTTGTTTCTGCTAGTGATTTATTGGATGCAGGGTATTCAGGGAGCAAAAAGACATGGTGCAACAATCCGTGGGGCACTCGAAGAGTCTGGGCCAGATTGGATGTAACTCTAATTAATGCTCGCTGGAGCCCTTATATCTTAGCTTTCAAGGTTAGTCATCTCTCCATCATTTGTTATTAGTAAATTTCTTTCTGAAGCAAGTTCATCACCAACGGTAGTAGCACCATAGGAGAAAATTTCACAATTCATAATGCATTTACTCCACTGAATTGATGATAGGCAGTGAAATAGTAACAGTTTCATTTATTGATATACTATATTTGGATGGAATCCAATTGGAATCAAATATTTCCTATTGACGGGTAAAAAATGATCTTGATTCCCCAAAAAAAGTACATAGAAGGTCTACAGCTCCCTCCTTATATATTCTAATCTATGAACAATACCATCTGGTAAGAGTCTACATCCGGAATAGCTCATGGCATCCTTGCTTCTTGCCTCTAATTCAATGTTATAACCTCCAAACACATGAAATAGGAGATTATTTTGTCTCCAAACTTCACCTTCAACGAGCATTGATTTATTTCAATAATATTTTTCTATCTTGAAACATTTCTTTAACCCCTAACTGGTTTCATAATTAGTTAACATGTTGAGTGTTCTCTACCTTTCATATCTAAAGGACCATATCCTGATGGAGGTCCTACCGAAGTAAGATCTTAGGAAGGATATGCTGGCAGCAAACATAGCCTCTTGTATTTTTTATGTGAAGTGTTTATACTCAAACCTACACTCTACCAAGTGATGGTTCCTTGCTCCTCAGCCTGGACTGCAAAGTAATTTTGATTGCACATCTATGAGATTGTCAGGTCTGAGTCGTCTGACTTGTGCAATAGATATTATTCAGGATAGTATAGGGTATTTTAAGACAAATATTGGTTGAAGCCATCCTTGTGGCCTTAGCCATTGTGATTTAGGCTTGGGTAGCATGAAGTGCATTAACTGGAGGGCAGCTGAATTTATCACAATTATGAACTAAAGGGTCTAGTACAGTTATTAGTTGGTTTAATTTTTCCTCTTTGATTAACTTGAATGGTGAACTTATTGGATGATGGCTGTGACACCAATGATCCTCAGCTCTGTTGAGAACCGCAGGGTGTCTCACTTTTTTAGAGAAGGGAACTCTTTCATGCATGATTGGTCATCATCTAGATGTTGATGTAAAGGGTCATTGGACCCTTTGGGGAATCCCTTCTCATCAATAATTATAATAGCTAGAAGATATGTTGATATGTTTACATACACCCACCTTGCATGAGGAATTCCTTTTAAGCACCCAAGAAACATAATACAATCCTGTCAAACCATAAATGATCTATATATTAGAAAACAACTGGTGTGTATCTTCTTCACAATCTATCTAAGAATTTTAATGTTTTTATCCACAGACATAATCTTTCAGCCTAACATACAAGACTGCTCTTATCATCCTCATTCTTTAGTTATATTTGAAGGTCATCCTCTAAGCTATTCTCATCCAATAGAAACCCAGTCTCATATTCACTTGCACAGTTGAATTCGGTAATGGGTGTGGTGTTCAACTCCTGAGGTAGCTGTAGAAAATTAGAATACAACAAACCCATACTTGGCAAAGAATTTGTGCTTTGGTCTTGATGTGTCTGGCTTTGGAAGAATGACATGAATTGTTGATATTCTCCGAGCGCTCTTTGGTCGATAGGAGGAGATGAAATGAAACTGGGTGAAGAGATACCAGCTGTGCTATTTAGCTCTTCCTCCATTATTTCTTCCTTGCTTCTGTAGATCAAACTGGGAGAAGAGATACCACCTGTGCTCTTTAGCTCTTCCGCCGGATCTAGACTCCCTCCCCTGCTTTTATTGAAAACTCTGCATAGCACCCAGTCTTCCTGTTAATGAGATTTTGCTGTATTAGCAGACATGCAAGAGCAAACAACTCTCTCTCTTCCTGTACATGTGTGTGTGTGTGCATATATATATATAGGAATCCTTTGCTTCAACCACAAAATATTTTTTAAGCTATGCACCAAGAAATATGTAGAAATGTTACAAAGGTCTAAAACTTTTTTTGGCTTGACTGAATATATATACTAGGAAGTGGGGTTCTCTAAATAATCATCCATGAATAAGAGGTATATAGCTCACTAGGTTTCCTGTGCAATTTTTACTTCTAGGGCTGTAAACAAGCCGAGGCGAGCCAAGCCAAGCCCTACCCAGTTGGCTCATCTCAAGCTCGATAAAATTTTTTAGGTTAAGCTTGGTTCAGGTTTAGGCTTGGCTCGTTAAAAGCTCAACTTTTTTAATTTTAGATTTTAAATATGACGGAAATTGAGCTTTGAGGGCTATACCAAACTACCAATGTACCTAAAGGTCCGACTGCACCAAGCCTGGCCACAAATTTGAGGGGTAGACATCCTCTCCTGTTGCAAATGCGATTAGAAAAAGCAGGGACCCATGGCTTTAGTCACCAGTCTTTTGAGAGTGCCATATCAGCTAAATGGTTTGGATTTATCACATAATTAATAAACAATGTGAAAAAAGTGTACAAGGTAACAAAATCTGTTGAGGCATACCAAAACGAAATTTTGGAGTTCACATGATACGTGATGTGAGCCTGTGATGTCTCCTATGATTTGAGACATTTAATAGGTAACTACCTATGATTTGAGACAACCAATAGATAAGAAATTGTTTGTGGCCTTTCCCTGAAATGCTCCCTGATGCAACTGTGAGATGCTGCCATGTGGAACATCTCACTGCTAGTGTTTTGTCATGTGGGACTCACTTGAAAACAGTTAAAATAATGTAAAAACACTGGCCATGAGATGCTCCACATGGCAGCATCTCATGGTTGCATCAGGGAGCATTTCAGGGAAAGGCCACATACAATTTCATTCCATAACTAGGGTTTTCAATTTTATCTTAAATTGATTGCTTGTCATTTTAAGTGCAATGCTGCCACCTCGAGCATATGACAATTAATGTTTTTTTTTCTTATTGTAAATGTTTTATGTGAGGGCCACTTGAAAAAGAAAAAAGAAAAACACTGAACTGTCATATGCTCTACATGAAAGCACCTTACTAGATTGGCAACAACTAAATCAGGAGAAAATTGCAACAAATTTCATCCCTATAATCAATGACATTTTTCCGATCACTAGTTAGGAGATGCAAATTGTGCATCCGTTCCAATTTTATCCTCAATTTGTTGCTGTTATTTAAGTGCAATGTTGCCATATGAAGCATTTGACAATTAGTGTTTTTTTTTTCCTTATTATAAATGTTTTATGTAGGGCCCACTTAAAAAAAGAAAAAAAAAACACTCAAGTGTCAGATGCTCCACGTGACAGCATTTTACTCAAATAGTAACAACCAACATATTTCATCGTCCCGATAATCGGTGACCTATTTTTCCAATCATTGGTTAGGAGATTTCAAACTATCAAATAATCGACCATTATTTTAGGATCGTATGATAGCCATGCATGTTCTAACAGACACATAATCAAAAGCCTTGCCTTGTAGTGCAGTGTATGTGTGTGTACATTTTAATAAGTTAAATTCAATGTTAGAACCAAGAAACAGACCTTTGAAGGCATACGTGAGTCCTCTAGACGAAACTCGTGCATGATCCACTCAGTCTTGATCCCATTTGGAGCTCTGTTCCGATAGAAAACCAACGTCTTTCTCATACCGACGATCTCATGATTCCTTGGGCCAAACACCAATCGATCCTTTCCGGTGGCTTTCCAGTATCCACTCACTGTGGCTCGATTTGCACGAGAACCTGTAGCGTATTTCCGGTCCCTAAAGCTGAAGAAGTACCACTCATTTGCACCAACCTTAGCCACATCTGACCGCACATACAAACAAACAGTTGGTAACTTTTACATGAATCTTTTAATCAAAATAGAATGATGAAATCTGTTAATTAATGAGTTGGGGTGATATAAGTATAACCCTTGTTATTAATCAAAACTACATTAAAACAAATGAATAACAAAAATTTTAAAAAAAAAAAAAGAAAGAAGAAAAGGACACCTCCAACTACCACTCGAAAGAACACCTCCAACTACCACTGAAAACTTTGTTTATGACATTATTAGCGGGTGACACGTGCAATACTACACATCCGAAATTTGGAACAAAAAAGAAAAAAAATTAGCTTGACGGAAACGGGTTTGAAATTTTTGGTTATGCTTATTAATTTTCCCTACGTCCATCATTTTCCAATAATTTTAGCTTTTGGACAACTAAATAATTTCTCAATGAAATCTTTCATAATTGGATTTCGAGTCAGCAACTTCTATTTTATTTTTCTTTCATCTTCTTCGCTTTGGATCGAAAATGGAAGAGTTGAGTGAATCAAAAACTGTTTTTATTGGGCATTTTGGTGATCAATTGTTTGGTTCTTCTTTATTGGAATGTTGTTTCATTGGCATCAAATGATGGGTAGTTTTCTCTTAAGTAGGTTGTGTTAGAAACTAAAAATGGGTCAGGCAACAGGCTACACCAACATGGTACTTTCACTTTAAGTTGTAGATACAAACCAGAAGGAAAAAGATAAAAATTCTGTGTTTTCTTTGAATATGTATCTGTTGGAAAGAGGAACAACATTCAGATTCACCTGTGACAAGAGAACAGACGAAAGAAGAAATAACCACATTAGATGTTTCAGTCTTTCAAACTCTTTGAGTTTTTGTATATGTTTCAGAGACTTTCAGACTCCAGTTTCAGAGTCTTTGGACCTTGTTTTGTCCACCAGGAAGAGAGTTTTGGTTTTATAGAAGAATATAACCAGAAATATCATTGAATTCACTTATCTAACTGATTCTTTTTTATGAAAATCCCTGTTGATGTCATGTCATTAAAAGCAAACCATAATCATGTACAGATCTTAATAAGTTAATAAGCTGACAAAAAACATCACTTGAAGAGTAATCAACATTTCTTCCAAACCATCCAAATCCAGAACAACTTTCTAAAGGACTCTAGATAAACCTACATGCACATACAAAAGTAAATTCTAAGGAAAGTATGGTTGGTCACATATGCAAAGTAAATACCAAGGAAAGCATGTTTGAAGTTTGAACTACCTGGTAACTGCCAAGGATCACATGTATGCAAGTCCACCTCCACCATGGTACCTTTTAAGACACTCTCATTAGCAATCTTTTTGTAGAGATAATGGCAGATGAGCTCCTCATCACTTGGGTGAAACCTAAACCCTGGAGGCAGTGTAGCCTCTATATCCCTTAGACACATAACTACTGTGTTTCTGAGGGAAACTGGAAGAGAACAAAGGTGGTTGAAGTGAGTCTGAAAAGCTGAAACTAAGCCAAGTTAGGGATTTCTGATCAGGGCTGGCATAATGACAATTTGAAAGGAATTCTAGAAGTATTGTTGATGATTGGGATATTATTATATTAGGAGGAAAAGTTTGTAGTAGATTAGTTAGGTTGACAGGTGCCTGGCTGGGCAGAATTCCTGGCAAGTTGCTTTTGATTGTGTACTTATAACAAGAGGGTTCTGGAAGATCCCTTCTCACAAAGAAATATTCTTAGGGACCTGGAGAAAGATGCCCTAATTTTATATATGGAGAAATTGAGCAGAAAGATTCCCTTCCTGGATTGATTGAACAATCCCTTTCAGCCCATTTAATTATTCTTCTAGATAGGATTAGTTTAGGAATTTTAGTTTCTTTTCTAGTAATTTAAATGTTTTGCTCTTGAGCAAAATGGTTAGATTCAGTCCATCGGTGGGAGTTGATATTCCCAGCTAAAGAAAAAACACAAGATTTCTGACCAATCATTGTTGAACACATCATTAGCTTACCTTTTTAGTCTATAATCATCAAATTACTACAACCCTTTTCTAATAATGGCTGCATATGCCAACCCTGTGCAAGTTCATTCAAAATATGCAAATATTTCTTTTAGAATGGTTTTGTATAGAACACAAATATTAAGAAAATCTCACCATATTTCTCTCTCTAAAACATACACATCCAATAACTTCTCAATTATACTTTACTTCCTTACCTTGTGGGATCTTTGTATGCCCACAAGGCTGTTTGTTTCCATTCATTATTTGTGGGAGTCCACTTGAATTTTTAATGTTGACAAGATGAACAATGACATCCTAGCCAACTCTATCTTCTAGTTAATGATATCTTCCTCTGTCTCTAAAACAAGAGCCCATCTGCAATGTTCCTTGTCCAGCTTTTCAGCCTCTTTTTGATGCTTTGTCTAAAGTTCCTCAACATTTTTAAAGTTGCTTCAAAAGATGGCAACACCTAAGGATTGCAACTTTGTCTTTTACTTCACTTTTTACTGTTTCATATATCTCTCTCTCTTAATTAACTAACATGGGGGATGGAGGATAGATATTTTATGTTGGTGGGTTGGACCAGCATAAGCACAGTCTATAAGATGGAGCTAGAGAATAGGTAACGTTAATGTATAAAAGATTGAGCTTTTTGTGGATATTTAAAGAGAAAATTTGAAGACAAGATAACTTACCCTGTTTGAGGGTTTTTATATGTAGAAAATCTAGGATTTGGTGCTTTAAGTCAATTGAGGGACTGAGGCACTGGATGTAAATGTCTTGCTTTAGTATAACAACCAAAATCAAATGGGGTTTATTGAAGAGATCAAGTGATGAATTTGATACTTTCATGGGAAACTCTTGAAATATATAAAGTAAAGCTCCGAAATAAAACATCTGAATCCGATAATTATAAGGTGTAAAAGAAAAAAAAAAAAGATATCCTTTTTTCCAAACTAAAATTTCTTTTTATTAACTTTTAAAATTAATATCTAAGTTAAAATATTAGGACAACACTTTTTGGCCGACTAAGATTGCCCAGTTGGTAAGGGGAGGAACCTAGATTGAATTGTAAACTTGGAAGTCTTGGGTTCAAACCTTTTCCATGGGCGTTGCAGCCTTGCAGGTGAATTCATGTATCCAGGATTTACTCCCTAGATTTGTTCCATGGTACCAAAATAATAGAAAAAAAAGGAGGTTCAATTCAATCTTAGAAAAAAAGATTTGCCTTCTCAAATATAACAATCTTAGAAAGCAAAAACATGGACTTAGTTCGAGAAACCTTTTTTTTTGGTGGTAAATTAGTTCGAGAAACCTTAGGTTCAATGTGTGAAATTGATTGCTATTAATTGAACCCATAAAAGTAAAAAGGGGTCAACACGTGTGTGGATGAGTAGTCTTGTAGATTAAATCTAGGGATAATTACAGTTTACTCCTTGAGGTTTCAAACAATCTCATTTTCTCTCTTGTTATGTATAACAGTTTCCCCTTCTAAAGGTTTGACCATTGAGATGGTAAGAGAAAAAACAATTATTGAAAATTTTGCCCCATTTATTCTAACCCACTGAAGAGTAATCTTGGTACTTGAAAGGAACAGTAGTTGTCAAAATATGTTTTTTCTCTTGTCATCTCATTAGTCAAACCTTTGTAAGAGGCAAGTTGTTATACACAATAAACCTCAAAGTGGTAAACTGATATTTTAAAAACCTCAAAGGAAAAATGGGTTGTCTGAAACTTGAGGGGGTAAACTGTAATTATCCCTCAAATCTAAATCAGGAAAGGAGATGCCAACAACTCATGAGTGATCTCAATCTCAAAGTCTCAACCACATTGCTTTCAAAAGGAAAGTAGGTCATCAGGCAAGTTAAAATGACAAATCAATCATTTTCAAATATAAAATTGTGTGTTGAGTGCTAAGAAGTAGTTGATAGCTTGAGGTGGTGGGAAACTGTTCTTTACAAGCATTGTCAACCAGGCATTCTTAATTCTTTATATGATGTAACTATAAAAACTCCCGATTGCCTTCACTGCACATATAGGGCTACACTAGAGATTTCTTTTGTGAAAAAATAAAATAAAACAAAAATATAAAATTATTATGATCCAAACCTCTTAGGGTCAGTTTTGGTTTATGTTATATAAAACTAATTCGGTTTTGGTTATAAGGCCAAATTGAACCGAACCAAATCCATTACGTATATACACATGTTTAAGTTAGATCACCAACTAAGGATTATTCGGTTTATCGGTTTTAACGGATAAACTGAACCTATTAAATCAATTTTGGGTTTGTATTAATCGGTTTCAGTTCCATTTTAGTTTTATGCTAAAAAAAAACCAAGTTAGTTTTGGTTTAGTTTCAATTTGAAGTATTTTTAATCGGTTTGG
This sequence comes from Buxus sempervirens, assembly GCA_947561395.2. Taxonomy (NCBI): domain Eukaryota; kingdom Viridiplantae; phylum Streptophyta; class Magnoliopsida; order Buxales; family Buxaceae; genus Buxus; species Buxus sempervirens. Next base: position 22,895,797 of record OX387195.1, read on the forward strand.
TTTTTCCTAAAACCGAACCGTTGCCATCCCTGAGTGGAAGTGCCCAATAACAAACATATTTCTGTATCCTTATATGATTGCATTTAAATATCAAGAAAACGTGTTGTGGGATTCCCACGTTTCTCATGACCCAAACTACCGATGGGGATGTATCTTAGACTAAAACTTCCTTTAAAACTAATGGGTCCCACTCCCACATACTTTCCTACCATCTTACTTGAAATCCGTTGGAGCCCTTGGTTGGAAAGTCTTCTTGTCCAACAGTGAAATATGTGTCCACGTAGATGTATACCCTATGTGGTTGGACCAATAGATCTTTTAGCGTGAGAGACTAGCTGATATAGTCTCCTACCATCTAAACGTACGTGGCACCTGTTTGGATTGCAAAATAATGCAAGTTTTCTAAGAATACAAGAAAATTTTGAGCTTAAAATGATTCCAACTCAAGTAGGGAAATTTTGTAGAACATGTCCGGAACATAGGTTTGAGCAAACGAGGCCTCGTTTTGCATTTATTCTCACTTTGAGGAATAAGTTTTGTGAACTTGTTATAAAAATGAGCTAAGCTAAGAGAAGCTGAGTTTGAACATTTCTTATAGAGCTTATAAATATTGCACATTTGCCACTATTTTAAGTTAAAATAACTTTTTATAAAACAAAAAAGTGTAAAGAAGTCTTTATAATAAGTTTCAAGAACATCCTCCAGAATTTTTAAATACTACAACTTTGCTACTGCACAATGTGCACGTGTGCAAAATGAGCAAAGTTTTTGAAATCCAAAAAATGATCTTCGGGGTAATTCCTCTTTTCATTTGCATTTTTTTTTTAAAACTCGTTCAGGATAACTCATTCCAAATTACAACCAGACCATCGTTTGTTTTTTATTTTTACAAAAACTCATTATAAAAATGACCGCCAGACGAGGCTTCATTTTCCAGGCATCCAAGCCCGGGTTACGGTTTCCTAGATTTACAAAACTGCCCATATCGTTCTATATCACCTAAAGCAAAGATACCCCGTGTAAATCCTAAACCAAAGGCACATGGACGCGGGCCCACATAATATTCACTTATTGGGTCCCACGCTTATGTGCCTTCGTGTATTGTTATACAGGGCATCTTCGCTGTAGGTGATACAGCCCACTTTTTTTTTTTTTTGTAGTTGCTGTAATACTAGAATTAGGTCATTTCATTTAAAAAGGAGATCCGTACATACGTTAAGTAAGGTTGTAATCACCATTAAACACAAAAAACATCCCAGAACAGAAATGACAGCCATAACCAGTCCAGAACAGAAATGACAGCTATAACCAGATTTATAGGAATACTACCAGTAACCCTAACAAATTCAGGCAAACGGCCAAAACCGGAAAATCTAATGGATACCCATAAGGTATGCCTGAGATGGGTTCCACTTTCCTGTGGATTGAAAGGTTCTATAAATGGGAAAACATAACTGCTAGATGGGCGACAGAACAGGGAGTAATCGGAGCTCCAATCCTCACCCAAACAAAATGCAGGGACAAACCTAAAGTAAGGGAAGCACCCTGAAATCCAAGAACAAGCATCACCTGAAATCTAAAAAGAGAGCTGCCGATCTTGGAGATCTAAGCCAAGATTCGGGCGTTATCACTGTGATTTGAAGACAGTGACTGCAAATGGGCTTCGATTGACCCCAGCTAAAAGAGGCCAACATGACCCAATCATATTATATTTAGGCCGTTAACCTTTTCAGCGTCTAATTAAGCTCTACATTTAGGCCCAGCACGGCCTTGTCTCTCTATGATGGGTTTGGGTTCGTGTGACGGGCCAACCCGTTACCATAACACTTTCTCGACAGAACATCTGCACCACCCCAACTACCTCCTCTGCCATCTCATTCCCACCACCACCACCAACACCCTCCACTCACTATCTTATTAAAATTCCACCACCACCAGAATCACCTTCCACTCACCATCTTATTAAAATACATTTTTCTTTCTTTTTATTTTTTATCTCATCCAATCAAGAAAACAAAAATCACTATTTTTTTTTTCTTTTCATTCAAAATCCAAGGATCGAAACACAGCCTTAATTTCTCTAATAAAATTAACATTTTCTTTAACTAAACATAAATAATAATGAAAAAGAAAATTTAGATCAGCAAATGATACATATGACAACTTAATAGACATTATTGAGAGTTTTATGGTTTATATTATATACAGACTTAAATCTAAAGATTCGCCAGCACGATGTACTAATGCTGTGATTGATGCATTTACTTAAAAAAAAAAATCAATTTTAAGAGATCAATGCCTCTTTTTCGATTTGAAGTTTATTATTTAAAATAAATGCATTAGTCAAAGCACCAATTCAAGCATCTATGGATGCATTGGATAATTTTGGATTTAGATGACATCCCACTCATTAAAGTATCACTTATCAAATAAAAGATCTAGATTGAATATATCATCATTCTAGCTAATATAAAAAAAAACAAAAATCATTTTATCAGCTAAAAAAACTTACTAAATTTCTTAATATTTTAAAAGTACCATTAATACAAACGTGCTATAACCATCCAACGACCATTTAGAAGTTCACTTGGATATAAGCCAGTAACGTAAGCTACTAGACGCAAAATTATTCTCACCTTGTGTCAACCTTGCCTCTTATGAGTTTAAGATGATATGATAGGCAAAATCTAACGCACGGGGCTTCAAACTCTCACACAATCATACTTTGTAAGCGAACACCCAATCATTCTCCATTTGCGATCTAAGCATTTACACTCAGTAAGCCTTCAACCTGTTAAACCTTGAAGGGCAAAGTTGAGAGAGTCCAGCGAACCTCTTGTTGATTGTGATGTCCAGGAAGCTTGGAATGCAATGGAGTATTGATTGTGGTAAGAGAAATCGTATATACGAAAGCAAGCATTTTTCACCAAGTAGGATATCATCATTGAAACTAATACAACTAATTAAACCTTTTTTATGCTCCTGGGGGAACACAAACAGAATTGACTCATTTGGCAAAATTTGACAGCAGGAACACAGGACAGAAGCCATTTCCTGAATATTACTTGCCATAGGTCTCCAGTTTCTGACGCCGTGAAACTTATCATCATCTGTAATATGATGCCATAAGGAAGAGTATGACTGCAGTTGAGGCTGTGACAAATAATTCCTGCACATCCATGACTGGTTATTAGGAACGAGATGCATGAGTTGAACACTGGATCTTTTTTTTTTTTTTTTGCCCTTTTTCCAGGATGAAACAAACATGCTTACAGGCATTATAAAGGGCAATAGAGATGAGATGTATCTAATAAAAGCACATGCTTTTATGGCAACAGTTAATAAAATGCCAGTACCTGGTTATTGTAAAGGACAGATGGTATAAAACCGCCAAGAAACTCAATCAAGTTTAGAAGACCTGTAAAGCCCTGCACAGAGACAGGTATAAGTATCACGTCGAATAACACAACACATGGACATCATCTCATCTCAAAAAGGGAAAAGAAAAGGGGAAAAAGCAATTAAAAATGTGGCTCAAAGAAAATTGAATTCATTAGCATGGATACATAATTAATAAAAACGGGGAACTAGATTAAAGAAATAAAGAACTTTACCAATTCATAAAGAGTACATCTTCATTTTCGTGAATGTGTATGGGAACTGTGTTAGATAGATGGTAATGGTAACATTATGGAAAGTTATTGGCATAATAGTTTGGAGGTAATTTGACTCCTACGAAAAGAGAAAACCTTTCAATTTGAACAGTGTCTGTCACATGTCCAAAAAATATAGAGATACAGTGTCACGGAAGATGTTTTAGGGTTTTGAGTAACTATCCATACTTCAGCACAACCATGGCCAACACCATAACAACCAAAGAAAAACACATACCAAAGAAGAAACAGCTATACAGCCAAAAACCAGTGCAAGAGATCGAAGTAAGCGTTTTCCCATTCGCAGTCCCCGTCCTTCATCCTCACCATCTTCCTGCAAGCATAAGAAATTAAAGCATCTAACAAGAAGGAAAAATGTAGTTGAGTTCCAAGACTATAGTATCAGTGAAGATTGGTAAAGTTCTAAGAAAAGGTAAAGCAGTGCAGTTGATTTACTCACAGTAAATGTGGGAGAAACAGGTGATTCATAAGCTTTCAGCTTGTCAAATATGCGGTACACAAACACAAAAGCTAAAAACTGCAAAGGTTTCCATTCAGCGCTGCGTTTGATAACAATCCAGGCTGTCTGCAGAAGACAAGAAAAAGATAACAGATACAACACATTGACAAGAAAAAGGTAATAGTGTCACAGGTTAACCACAATGACAAGAAGAAAGTTATAGCGCCATAGGTCTTGATCATCCAAAACAAAGAATTCACTGGCTTATTATTATTTGTAGATATATTATGACTAATAGAACCTGAGTCAGACCTGAAGCGATTTTATAGCCAAGAAACATCTTATTTGACACGGTAAATGGCTATCTTCTATCTTTCTAATGCCTCTGCTTTTGAAATATGGAATTCAAAACATTCTTAAATACAGGGGCCACAGTTGCCAAAGTTCCAATTAAATATATTTCTAAGCTGTTACATGATTGGACTTCATTCCACAAGATATAATGGTAAGTAATATTGCTTCCACACATGGATGCAGCTAATATGTTGCAAGTGTGAAAAGAACAAGACAAAAAGAGGAAGCAAGAATAATGGTAGACAATGCTAAATATATTGCCCAGGAAAGCAATTAGGCAACATGAAAATCTAAAGCCTAGATCTAAGCTTTTTTACCACAATGAATTTGCCAACTGTAATCATGTTTCCCAGACGCAAAAACGGGAATAGGAAGCTAAAATATTTTCTTTCTGCTCTGCAAGAACAACTTACAAATAATGCGGATATTGCCATGTTGATGCGGATATCCTGAAAACTAGACTTGGTGAATCTGCAAAGATAGCAAAAGCATTAACAAAGCGATTCTGGCAGTGGACCTGCGGAAACGTGATATATTCAGTCTCAAGCAGAGCTATACATAAGAAACACAAAAGATTAACTCCAAATAATTGAGTAGAGCATGTCTACCTATCTAATATTATTATTTCTTTTTAAAGAATGCGAAAGACCTCATTTAAAAGAGGAAAGAATTATTTAGATCCATTACTCTAGTTACTGTTAGAAAACATATCTTCATAAAAGAACATGAAATACCCTGCTTGTTTCTATCTCCATAATGTCAAAGGATTTATTAACTATATAGCATCATCTTGCATAGCATAATACTCCCAGTTCAACTTTACTGGGGACACCATGTACATAAAATAGACTGTTATTTTCATTTTTTTTTTCTTTTTGTTTTTCATGAGAGATGAAAAAATGTATTATATCAACAAAACAAAAAAAGGTAAGGTACAAAAGAAGTATGTATGTCTGGGAGATACGCGGTTTATACAACCCAATCCCTTCCACAAGTAGAACCCACAGGTATACCGCTAAACCCAACAAAACTCTATACACCTATAGGAGACAAAATACATACCAAAAGGAAGAAACCTAACACCTCAACAACTCCACAAACTCCGAGCGCCAAAGAAAAAGTCATATCTCGAAATCCCCACTTTGGCTAACTAATCTGCTATATGATTTGCCTCTCTCAGCACATGACTGAATGAGACATTCGACTGATGTGCCGAGGATCTAGATCTACTAATGAAGTGGGGGAGCCTCCAAGAGCCTATGCCATAAGAAGTCATCCATCCACCTGATAATAGTAGCCAAAGCTATGAGTTCTACCAAATGGAATAACCCCTGCCCACTGGGCCACATAAGATAGTGAAAACAATGCCCAAATGCTATTGAATCACACTATTGATACCTGAAGGTCTTAGGTTACCTAATGATCACTAGCTGAAGTCGACCTTCATTGTACCAAGTCTGTGCCCCTCCATCTAGTCACCCTTAACTCGTGAAAAGGGGAACAAGAAACAGCACACATGCTACTCCACAACCACCTCTAAAATAATTATGCCCTGTAACTTTGGTTGAATTGAGACCATAAGGAAACTGCCACCATAATAGACTTAAACACATGCTCAATATTGGAACGACTATCATGGAAAATCCTGCGGTTTTTCTCCAACCAAATGTGCTACACTACGGCTTAAAACAATAGATTAGAAATGATGCGATCTCTCCTCCCCAAGCCCTTGATCCACCATAAAAGTGTCTGGCATAACCCAAGAAACACCAATAATTCACAAATCACAATAACTGCTAGAAAAGTTTCACTAGAAAAATATGTGGTCGATGCCCTCCCCTATCTCCATACACCAAAAACAAACATGTAGAGATAACAAAAGCCTCCTCCACCTCCTCTAAATACAATCAGCTATATTAAGCCTGTTTATAAGCATAGTCAATAAAAATGCCTTTATCTTAGGAGGTAATCCAGGCATCTAGAACCAAGACACAGAAAATGGAGAAATAGGTTTTAAAACACTTGGACGAAAAATAAAGAAGGACATGTAAGAAAAGAAACCCAAATGGGAGAAGGACCAAACGACCCTATCAGGACATGAAAAATCAAGAAACACATCCTTCAGGTGATTAAACAAAGAGAGGCTAACTTGTATACCAATTGTTTGCTTTTAAAAAGAATATAAGACAGTAGCATCCTAATTTTTTCCGTATGCTGCTCTTTCTTAACTTATGGAAGTAGCGTGAAGACACACCTTGGCCCCCATGGTACAATTGGCTGCTTATCAGCATATCTAATGTCCTTCGAAACCTGCATTCCACAAGCATGAAAAAAATAATAGTTCAGTTAAAAAAAAAAAAAGAAGAAAAAATATAAATGACAATATAGGTGTAAAGAGCAAATCTATATCAGTGATAATAAGCATCCTGTAAGCATTAATAACGAAAATGAAGTCCATTAATAACTTATACAAGGATCTATTCCCTGAACAAAGAGGAAATGGCCTATCTAAGCAAGTGACACACGCTCTTAAAAGGATCCGTTACAAGCCATAATCAGAGTTTTGCACACATGAAATTTATATTTATCTGAGAAGAAAGCTTAGTTAAGAATTGTGAAACTAATTAAGATATTGATATTAAAGTTCCACATAATTAGGTGCTGACACACAAAATAAGAGATGTAAAGTCCCTGAAGTGGAAAATGTTGGATAATAATAAACAAGTGTGTTATCACCATAGAAAGCAGCATCTTCAGAAGATCATCCGATATAAAAAAAAAAATCAGCAAGAAACATAAATAAGTGAGAAGGTGAAGAGGGTCAAAAGAAAGAAACAGTAATTACTACACCTAAGAAAATTTCAAATAGGAAACTACAAAATTATCATAGCACACTGACAATTAAACTTTTGATATGTGCGAAGGTTGTCTATTAATGGAATATATTCCTATATGCCCATCCTTGTAAAAAACAGAATATGCACAAACCACTAAATATTACAAAACTCCTGAAATACATTCTTGCATAAATAAATATGAAACCCCACCTTAAATGAACCAAATGTCACACCTTTCTTCCGGTTTGTTAACTGCAGCATCATGACTTTATCGTACGCCTTCTCCAACTGAGAATATATATATATATATATAAGGGGGCAGGCATGAATTCACGTTTAAGAAGAATGAAAAGAACAGAGCTAAAAAATTCAAGCGGAACACGTGTAACCTACTTGGGCTGCATATGCCTCATCACCCCTTCTCTCAGCATCCTTGTGTTTTCGTGTATAAGCTGCTTTTATCATGTCAAATCCCTCAATAGGGCTCACGCCAAGAACCTTACCAAAAAAAAAAAGAGTCAACCAATAAGGAAGAAAAAAATATATCCTGCAGTATGATGAGTCATAATGATCGGCTCCAATAAGTGGAGTCCATGACTTGAATTAAGTATACCTCATATGGATTTATGTTGCTATCTGAGCTAGAATTTCCAGCAGCAGATGCAGCAGCACAAACTATCCTGTTACTGCGTGTAGGAATTCTGGGAAACCTGATGAAATTAATACCCTGAAAGCTGAATCATGAACAGTGTGACTAAAAATGTAAATTTTTCTTAATGAAATGATATTGAAACTTTCATGCATGAGAATGATATAGAGTCTTGCACATAATCACAAAAGTTCAAATAGATAGTCACTGACATAGAAACCACCAAAATATTTCCAGAATTTGAGATAAATAAATTCCTAATAGCAACAACTTTCAGCACATATTTCATTGAAGGAAGCTGCATTTCCCCTATATATTAGGTTATAAAGTCTGAATTCGTTCGATTAATAAGGAAATAATTAAAAGAAGATCTCCCCCACTTCTTTTTCTGTGTGGAGACCCTTTGTATTTATAAGTGTTCTCAATGAACTTCCATATTTACAATCAGATTAAAAACATGATTACGACCCTTGTTTGAATTTGGAATTCTAAGATAAACTTGGTTGTCTATCCTTGTCCATATCACACAATCCACAGGCAATGTGGGCCTGGATGCACCATGAGACGGGTGCAGTGACCAAAATTGCTTACATGAATAGCCTTATCACAACGTCAGCCGGTCAACCAATTATGGAGACGAAACAGACATCAAAAGTTTTTTGGCCCACCTTTTCTCTAACAAAATGCAAATCAATTATAATAAATTTAATTATTGCAAGAAAAATTAACTTTGCTATAAGATAGGTACTTCTAAGATTATCAAACCATAGTGTTGGTGGTTTGGAGAGAAAGACGTCTAACACATGTCGCAAATACTGGGGCCAAGTAAGTGACAGATGCAACGTATGCTACTCCTCAATATTTAGACTCATTTCTTGACCTAGCAACAATAGTTTGGTTTTTATAATTCAAGGAAACCAAGTACTGACCAAATGCACCTAGCTACTCATATATATTCTACAATCAGGAAACCTGGCCTAGTCAGCATTCTAAAAAGCTGAAGAGCTAAAGACTTGGACTGGCACACATGAAGATCTGCCATGCCAGAAATGATTGCAAGAGAAGTTATATAATGCGCCATATTTTTTTTTGATAGGTAAAAGAGAATTCTATATATGAATGAAGTAGAACTTGATCCATAAGTACACCACAGTGTACCTATGGTACAGAGGACTAGAAACATACAGCACTCCAAGGGAACATTACATTGCAACTTCTCCTACTCACATCCCCACTCCCCCTTCCTCTTAGGACAACAGATTCCCTCCCAATCTGCTGCACATTTTCTTGTCTATTCTGGAAACATCTGACTCTATATAATGCGCCATATTTTAACACTTACAACTTTTAACTTAGTTAAATTGAGTTCTTCAGGTAGGGGATGGGACTCATTCCAGTCGGCATGCGTTCCTACTTGGTTTAGAGTTCCTTATTTTATCATAATTAATAAGTTAATTGTTTCTTGAATAATATTTATTTCCATTGGGTTTCTATGATCAAGATTAGGGTTAACTCAAGGGTTGATAAAATGATAACTTGGTGCATATGCATGTCATCTCTTATACTAAGATAGTGAAATAGTTCAATAAAACATTGAATCTATACCCTCTAATAATGATCCCTTTATCATTACAATCTTTATCATAATGATGTTGTTCATAAGTTAGCCCAATCTTTTGCCACCTTCTCTCTCTAATGTTCTCTCACTTTTGCACTCCCTTGTGATCCCATATGAAAGTCCTAGTCGAACTAGGTTATAGCATAATATTTCTGTTAGAAAAACAGTGAAGGTTTAGTGGTGGTTATACATTTTAAGAGGTATTCTACGTTGGGCATAGAGAGATCAATCAAAAAATCACTTGAGAGTATTATGACGTCCTGATTGCCTTGAATCAGACATTCTTCCCTTCTCTATTATTCGTTCTTGGTAGGAATGTTCAAGAAGAGGAATCCATTGAAGAAGTTCATGATCAGAGTCACAGGATGCTCTGATACAATGATAAATTTGAACTCCAACAATTCAAACAAGATTTGCCTCACCTGGAAGAAGATACTTTGAATTCACAATTGTTCACAATGACGCAACAATTGCAATCAGGTTACGACTACTTAGTCGAATAATAAATTATCTCAGATTAGCATGGCTTTATCCTCTTGTTTCTATCAGAAATAACGCGAAATTCAGCTTATCCTCACAGTTAGTGGAATGATTTTACAAAGGAATGCAGAAAAGGCTGTCGAAATCGAACACGAGCAAGACGAATTCCAAAAAAGCCAATGAGATTACCTAACTAACGAGGAAGGAGCATTACGAACTCGAACTTCAAAAGAGTAACTACTCCGAGACATATACGATTTAGAGCATTGACAGACGTTTGGTATTGCCGCGGCCATTTCTTCGAGCTGAGAAGGGCTTGTCGGAAGTTAGGGCTAGGGTTTTGAAGCGCAGAAATAGCGGAGAGCAGCCATTACTTCTCTGAGAACTCGAACCTACGAGTTCAGTTTATCGGTGACATGCGCTCACGTTTTGTAACGGACGTTATAACAGCGTTTAATATTGAGTAACGGTCCAAGCTCGGTGTCTAAGACCGGAACCGGAAGTAGAACCCTGGTTGATTATTAGCACAGGCAGACCGTATTACGGGCACAGCCGGGGGTCAAACCGGAATGTATCCTGTTCAGGCCATACCGCAAAGTTTTTCTTTTTTCATTTTATTTTTTTTCAAGGAGAAACTTGAAAGTATTTCCTTTAAAGCCAAAATCCAGTGGTTTCGTGAAACCACCGGCTGGTATGGAATTTGAATGCATGGGGCCCCTCCTGACATGGGCATCCATTCATGCGTTTCACGCTGGCACCACTGAGTGGCTCCAGGTGAAACGCTTTTGAGAAACTTACTCTAAACCTTAGACACATGAAACAACCTGGAAAGCTTATGTATCAAATAAGGCTGTGTTTAGATTGTTTTTGTTTTTTTTTATACTTTTTGAAGTAATAAGCATGTTTTGACAATGAATACTTTTGCTTCTCATAATGAAACAAAAAATAATATAATTGCTTTTCTTGAAAAGCAAAATCACTTATTATCAAAACATGTTTATTGCTTTTGAAAAGCTAAAAAGCAAAAAGCAATACCATATGCAGCCTTAAGTTAGAATTTGACCCCAAGAGAAGGTTTGAACCCATGACATCCAGGTTCATCTCGAGCTCCCCCTTTTTTGGGGTTTGAACCCACATGCAATTTATTTTGCCATTTTATTCCACTGAGGTCATGTCGGAATGAAATCTTCTGTTGCTACCTCTTGTAGCTATAGCTGATATGCTGCACGTAGTAGCATTTCACTACGACGACAGGAACTGCGTGAGGATTTTGGTGGCATTCCCCCCAAGGCTTTATTTAGAATTGTGGATTACACAAGAAAAATAAATAAATAAACAAAAGAAATGAACTAAAATGGTTTATATTTCCTTCAGATGAGAATTTAGAAAATTACTCCTATAATTGCAGAAAGACAGTTCCAGTATTTCAAGGACTTAATCCTTCATACCGAGCTCGCATGCGGTATCTAATTCTAACAATTAGCTCTTTGTTTCAACTAGCTTTCTTAGGTGGCGTTTGGGATTGCTGGTGCTTATGGATAAGTACTTAGAGATAACTTATCTTCTTTAAGTACTTATCCACTGTTGTAAAAAGTTATTCATTTAATAAAAAATGGTGTTTGGTAAACATTTTTACTTTAAGCACTTAACAACTACACATGACGAAGCTAAAAGAAATAGATAATTTTTTTTTGAAACAAACTGGTTCAGAAATTTTGACAAACATGTGGCATGCATGATTGTATGAGAAAATTGAGGTTATCACATTCAACTTGCTTTGGACGAGGTTTCATCACCAGCAGCAGAACAGTTCTTGAACCTCTTCACTACGACCTCAGACCCATCTGGTAATCTTCCCTTGTAAACATTATCATAGCCTCCCATTCCAATCATGTTTCCTCTTGAGAAATTATCCGTGGCTTGTTTGATATCCTCAAACGTGAACCTAATACATTGGCATTCTCATTAATCAACTGCAACCCCAAAGTCGAATTCTTCTCAATTCTGAAAACTTCCTTCATCCTCCTCCATTTAAGACCCCTTTTCCAAAGAAACCAAATCCCTAAAACGAACCCCAGCAAGCCAATACCACAACAACCAAACCCTTGCAACGAACTTGCCTCTTGGAGTAATTTTCCCAAGATATACCGTTAAAGAACAAGCACCAAAAGGTTCCATCATCGAGGGTTCCAAAGGATTAACCACAGCACCAGCGTAAATAGAGGGAAGGGCATTACAATCAAATCATAGCAAAGACTTTTGGCAAGCTAGTCTTTCCGATTCCGATTCCGTAAATAGAGGGAAGGGCATTGCAAGTCCGAATCATACTTGTCTTGACTAGAACTGCTTCCCCTTCTTCCTTGGTCTACTTCCCCGATGCGTGATTGTTTAAGGCAGAGTTTTTCCTGATGAACTTCCCCGATATTGATATCACCGATGATGATCGGACTGGTAGGATGTTGTTGAAGAACCTGATGAGCCTATTCTTTAGTTGCAACCATGATGACGACCATCGGAATTTGGATTGGACTTACTGGAGATTACGACAGGTCAGGAAACTTCGTCGATGGTATGAAAGGGGAGCCAGAGACATAAATAAAGAAAAAACTTAATCACCGGAGAAACAATTCTCGTTCAGGAAGAAAGAGAGAAGGAGAAGTTTTTGCAGAGAAGTTCAAAGCGTCGAGCTCGATCGAGATACACGAGCTTATTGTAACAGAGGAAGAAGAAGCTACTCTCAAGAGCTTCTCCTTATGGGTCCCTTTCTCTACTACTTACGGGTAAGTGATTATCCATTTCAAATAACCAAACATGTTATTAGCTTAAAAAAAGTGTTTTAATAAGCTATAAGAGGATTTAAGCACTTTAAGAAGCAATCCCAAACGCAGCCTTAGATTAAACCGCTTTGAAATTTAGGATTTTTTTTACTACTCTGAAGTCTGAAATGCTTTGAATTACATAGTTCCCGTATCTACAAGCATTCTCAACATTTTTGTCTTATTATTATTTCTTTTTTTTTTTTTTCCTTTCTCTCAATACCATGATGGCTTAAAGGATTGCTGGGTCTCTGTATCTCTTGAATGTATTCTCAATGTCCTCCATGACTTCTTTTGGCAGAGGTCGCTCGGTTGTCACAAAAGCATCCATGTCTTCTATTAGTTGGTTGATGGAAGTTGCACCAATGATTGAACTGGTCACAAATGGACGGTCCCGCACAAATCCAAGAGCAAGCTGAACCGGGGTTAAGCCATGCTTCTTGGCCAACCGGACATAATGTCCTGTTGCTTCCTGAAATCCAGAGTGATGGATAATCAGAAACAGTTTTTCAATGCTTACAGTTCGGATCTCTGTGTACGAAATTTTTGAAGTTCAAGAGGTACCTATAATGGCAGGAGCAGCGACTACCCATAGTCCATGTAGCTTATGGGTAGTCAATGGAAATTTGAAGTTTTAAGAGGTACCCATAATGGCAGGAGCAGTGACTACCCATAAAGGATATGTTTGTGGGTGGGTGGATGTGTGCGATATACATGGACAAAATGATAATGCATATGGTTATGGAGTATGATCATTCAGACATTAAATGCTGATAAAAACCAAACCCCACCCCCCGAACACCCAAAACCCATCCCCCCAACACATTCATACACTTATAGCACAAGGCATAAACAGAAAATCAGACCTAAAGTAGGACCTTAACCCATTTTAACTAGACATGACATAAATAAGCGATGATAATAAACAGGAAGGTGCCATTTCAGACAGGCACCAGAGTCTTGGGAGTACCCCAAGACCCAGGACCAATTTCCGTCTTCAGTGGTGTGGTGTTGTGGGTTTATCATCCTTTCGTCCAACAAAAAGAAACTAGTTGCGGTGGGGGTGGGGGCATGGGGGGATAACATCCAGTTAAACCTAGCAGAGTTACCCCAAACAAAATATAAGAAAACAATGAGGTATGAGATACAAAGAAAAAGACATTAATTTTATATGCATCCCATGAAACTTTTTAACATTTCTACCTACCTCTCATCCAAGGATAATTCATTTGCACCATTAAGAACAAGTAGGACATAAAAGCATACCTTGGAAATGGATCTGTTGTATCGTTCCATGTAGCCCGGGAAGAGGCTTAGCCTTCCTTTCTTTGCCGCTTCAGAATCAATATCCAAATATTTTCCACTTAGTGTTCCACTACCAAGTGGAGAATAAGCAAGTAAGCCAATGTTGCAATTGTTTGGATGGCACACTTCAACCAGATCAACTGCAAATACCCAACTGAATGCAATTTAACAGATCACTGGAGTGCAATTATCTATAGAAACTACAGAAACCAGCAGATATCCCTACTTTGAAAGAAGGATACAAGATTCTGGTGCACTTTGAGAAGTTAGACTTTAACATCACATTCTTTTCAGTACCATCAATCTTTATAGGAAAGCAATGAGACAATCATAACTCCCAAATACTTGTTTATGGCAGGGCAAACATTTAGAAATTCATGGGTATAGCTTATAAATGGTTCCTTTGACTGTTCAACCCACACGCACATTTGTGTGTGCAAGATTGATAAGAATTGTGTACTTTCATGCTATCATTCATGCAAACATTTAGAACATATATAGGATAGAGAAAGAGGTTCTAAATTGCACTTATTCAGTATCATACCCAAAATGAATATGCAGTTGGATTTCATAGACAACTCTTGATGTTTAACTCTTTATCTTTAGGTCCTCTACAAGTTCAAAACCATGACATCTTGAATACATGTAACTTCAATGGCCAAAGCTAGTAGATGTAGACCAACCACTCCAGCTGCAGAAATAAATCAGCTATGTGTCTATGATTTGAAGGAATAATCTTTGGAGATTATCTATTAAGTGTCAGAGAAAGGCAATGGGTCCAGATTCCAGAAGGGTATCGTTGTGGTGATTAGGAATATATATCCTTCTATATTGTAGTGCACAAATACATAGCCCTGAGGCATGCCACTGCATCTCCATGATTGGCCTCAGATTGACTCTCTCTCTCTCTCTCTCTCTCCCATTCCTTTTTTTCCAACGTATCCCTGTCAGCTCGGTCTCTCTCTCTAGCCCTGTCCTCCTTTTTTCCAACAAATCAGTCTCGCATAGTTCTGTCAACCTCCCTTTGTCTCTCTCTTCTCTTTGTGGTGATTAGGAATATATATCCTTCTATATTGTAGTGCACAAATACATAACCCTGAGGCATGCCACTGCATCTCCATGCTTGGCCTCAGATTGACTCTCTCTCTCTCTCCCCTTCCTTCCAACGTATCCCTGTCAGCTCGATCTCTCTCTCTAGCCCTGTCGTCCCTCTCCTTTTTTCCACCGAATCAGTCTCGCATAGTTCTGTCACCCTCCCTTTGTTTCTCTCTTCTCTTTGACCCTCTTCTTCCTCTTCTTTTCATGGAATGAGTCTTGCATGGCTCACTCTCCTTTCTCTCTCTCTCTCTCTCTCTTTTAATAATCAGCCTTGCAGGATCTTGCCCTTGTGCTCTCTCGCATGGCTCTCTCTTTCTCTGAGAAGCTGACCCCTCTCTTTCTGTGTTCCATTTTTTTTCCCTTTTTTATACATATTTTCCATTTTTTATTCATATATTGCAGTTTCTGATTTTTTTCAATACCTAATTGTGTGTGAAAGTTATTTTGATTCATTGCCTGAAAACTGCATAGTTAGTTGGTCCTTTTTCTCTATTTTTTTGACAGTTGCATTTGAGAAAAAGCAAGGATCTAACACGGATCCTCTACCGGTACGCGTGTTGTGTCGTAGTGACACAGGTACTCTAGGGTTACCAAAGGGCTTCTAGAACATAGAATGTAGCACAATCTCAGGAGTAGAGGTCAATGTGGAATCTCTAATTTTTTTTTTTTAATCAATAATGTGGAAATCTCTAAATGTTACTTGCCTTGGCGAAATCCATGAGTCCTAGGAGCATGGCAAATAGATATTTGAAGCCAAATGCATAGCTATAATAGACTAAATGGAGTGTTTCAATAACAATTCTATGCCATGTGGTTTAATTCAAAGCTCATTTTCAGTCAATGCATGACCTGTCATGATAAAATCATATCTCACAGAAAAAATTTTACCTATTAACAGATCTCAGTTATTGCTTTTTTTGAGTTAATAATTTGTTCACGTTCTTTTTCTTTTTCCTGTTTTAAAGTAAAAGAGAAAATTATGGGAAAGGTTCTTTATGTGCAATCCATTTCCATTGCCATTATCCAGCAATACAAATGAGCAATGTATGTGCATGCAGGCAATGTATTTCCATCACCATTATCCAGCAGTACATATAGGCAATAATTTTAATAAATATATATACCTCATTGGTATATTTTGATAACATTATTGCAGTCGGCAGTTGCACAGATGCCTCACAAAAGAAAAATAAAAAAGAGTTCTCCCATGAAAGAAAAAAAAAATTTGCACAGGTTATCTAAGATTATCAGTCTCCAATGAAGGAAGCAAATTGATGAAACCATTACTTCACATAATTCAATGATCAGCAGATTACTACTTACATGAGATAACTGCACCATTCAACACACCCAATGTTCATGTATTGTTAAAATGCAAATGGTTCACAATAAAGAGGTCCAGTTTGAAAGTTTAACATGATAACCGCATTATTCAACACGCCCAATATTTATGTATTGTAAAATGCAACTGTTTCACAATAAAGAAGTCCGTTTGACAATTTAACAATGCAAACCATGAGATTCTAAAGACGTTTTTTTCATAAATAAGAATTTAACATATTTCATAAAAGAAATGTAAATTATAAAAACCAGGGTTTTTTACTACCGTAAACCAAACTGTTCATGGTTTTCAGGCTCTGAACACTGTCTCACCTGGTTTCTTAGAAACTAGCCACCATATAATGTTTGACCTGAAGTGACACAGGCATAGGCAGAGAATATGTCAAGTATGTGCACATCTTAATTTACAATTTCTTTGTTCAAACGTTGAATGCTTTCTTTATTTTATTCTTCTTAAATAACAAATGGGGTATCCATGTGCTTGTACTTGATAGACAGACAACTGAGTCCTTTTACCCTCTGATAAAGGGTTGTCAGATGGATAAAAAAGAAGCACACAGTAACAGAGAACTATACTTGAGCCCATGTATGCTTATTGATTACTTAGAACTTTAAAGAATTTTTACCACAACAAATAAGGGACAAAGAAATATGATATCAAATTATACAAATAGACAATGATGACCATATTCTTGGGGAATGAAAGAAAAATAATATGATAGGGAACAGTGGAGAGAACTAACCTTCAAACCGGCACCTATTTAACAGACTATAGTTGTTCTGGATGCTGACAATATTTGGTAGTCCTTCATTTTTGGCAGCATGCACAAACCCCATCACACCATAAGAAGTTTCATTTGAAACACCAATATACCTTATCTGTGTAAATTCAAAATATTCCAACAATGTATCAGGTAGACCACCTCAATGACAGCATGCAAATAAGTGCTTTGAGCAGTTATCCATACCTGTCATGACAGCAGAAAAGGGATTACATATGTATGTGTTACAACAAAGCATCAAACATGACTTATCCCAGCTAGTTGGGTTTAACAATGTAAATTCTATTCTGCCTTTACAACTTATCAAAATCCATATCTTCAATTAAACAACATACCAGAAAATCTTTTCTAAGTTCTGACCTTCTTTAACCCTTTTGGACCCTTCAACTTAGTACAAATTATATATACTAAGAGGGGAATCACATCTTTGTAGTTATTGTTATGACTTATTCATGTATATTTACTTGTCTAATTGTTTTTTTAGGGTGGTGTACAAATATTTTATTTCTGACCACATCAGCTTCCATGTTCTACACTTCCCACTATGGTATACGTAGAGGTAGTGTAGGGACCATCACATGGTTTGACAGTAAAAGCCTTAGGCTGCCAGCTTAAAAATGCCGGGTTCAAATCTAAGCACATCCACTTTGCATAAAAATTTCAAAGGTATACTAAGAAAAGAGACAAAACTGTTTGATATGCCAAAATCCAAGATCCGTATATTGATAAGGCTAACATTGGTGGAAATATTGTTCACACGCACTGTCAGGTGAACAGTCGGGATGGCCAAATCATTTGCTTCACATGGAAAAGGAATTCATGTCTCATTAGATATCATGTCAAGTTCCAAAATGCATAATCTGCAACTGGCAAGAGTTAAGATAGATAAAGTAAAAAAATGACACTCCATTAATTTTCAAGGGTGGAAATTCTCCATTATGGGTTCTGAAACAATTTGCAGTTCTACTGAGCGCATTTCTATGTAGTTTGCCTGTGTGTTTTATTATCATAATGTTTGAGCACATATCCAAAATTCCAAATACATTTTGTTGTCATAGCATAAACTCATGAGCCAACGTTAAAAATTTAAAGTTCATTGTTTTCAACTAACAAAATTAGGACTATTGCAGGTTAATTTTTTCAGATATTTGGGATGCTTCAAGGTTTCATATTTAAGTCAGTATTTCTAGTATCTCACATTCTTTTTTCCAACAGTGCAGATAGGCTCATGCCTAAGAAACATAAATATACTTGTATGGGATGTTATGCTTCAATTGTGATTCAATAATTACATATCTGTGATTGTTTTCACCATCCTTTCCATTTTCATTTATTTTCTAAAAATACATGCAGACTGGACTGCCATGAAAAGCATGCAGTAGTAGTTTGTTTTCAACTCATGTTACCTTTCCATCGTCAATTAGTTCCTGAAAGGCCTTGAGTTGCTCTGCAAATGGAATGCTTGGCCTCCACTTTGAAGGATCATACAGATACTCACCAAACAGCGGCACATAACGATCTGGCCTGAACCAGCACAAGAAGCCCTCAGACAGTAAATGCCAAGCGACAACATATCAGATTTGATATTTTCACAGCATGTAGATTTTTTTCCCCATATTCCTTGTGGGTGTGCATGTGTATTTTTTGTACAAAGTTGTGTTGATCTTGGGTTATGCAATATGAAAACTATAGCTAAAGAAATATTTAAAAAATAAAATAAAATAGCAAACAACCAAAACAAGGTGCATAGAAGTCATATTTAAAAGCACAATGACAACTCCATACCAAAAGAGAAATAGAAAAAGAATCAAGAGTAGAGATGCGAGTTGGGAAAACTAGCCCAAGACCTTATAACTAGAATCATGTTGTTTAAGGTGGCTAGGGATAGTCCAGCATAAGCTCAAACTTGAAGTTATGTCAATAAAGGACCTGACAGACTTAATACACAAAAAATTTACACTGCAGCTAAATATAGAATATAAGATATTCCAATATCTCATCTTTCTAGCTAAATAATTGTTGCCAAAAAATTCTTCTACATCTTACAAAAGGATTTTGTTTTAACTTATGCTACATGGTCTCTTCTATTCATCCCAACGGTCCTTTTTGCATAAAGAGACATGGATAGATGTTCCTTCCAAAAAAAAAAAAAAAGGACTTTACACACTATTTTTAGGACAATCATCTGTTTTTTGTTATTTTTATTTTAATTACTATATTTCTATTAATTTGAAATAAAGCCCTAATTTTTAAATTGAATATTCTCCTCTTAGTTATTATTTTAAGCACACAGAATTGATCTTTGATAATTAGAGTAGACTTCCAAATTCATCACCTAGACACATGCCTGTAACATAGGCTTTGTCAAGAAAAAAGATGAAAAAGGGATATGCTTGTAATAAAGCTCATTTGCTTGTTCCGTAGTGCATTAAAGATTGATGGATGGAGTCATCGTTCAAACTTCAAGTGATGATGGCCAGACCCAAGCCCAACTTGAACCCAAAAATAAATGATTTGGCTGGATGGTCACAAATGATTGCCAAGATTGGGCCCTAGGAGGGCTCAAGCCTAATATATTTATGGATCGGGGTAGGCAGATCATGTTCCTAAAAGGAAAATGGTAATAAAGATGTTGACTAAGACAAGGTTTTACAGAAGCCCACGTCATAGTGTTAAACGGCCGTTGCAGCGGAACTACATATTTAAGAGGACCCAAATATAATATTTCAACACTCCCCCCCACATGCGACTTCGCACGGGAACATACGTGGGGAGGACAAACACAGGGCATGAACAACCTGTATACAAATAAATGCCAAGGCAAACTCGCCTCCAGGAGTTGAACACAAGACCTCCCGCTTCGATACCATGTTAAACGACCGTTGCACCTAAAAGCTTAAGCTAATAGGTGAAGGCGGAACTACGTATTTAAGAGGATCCAAATATAATATTTCCACACATGGTAAATCTGAAATTTGAACATGGAATTTTCTAGAGACTCCTGACAAATATAACTGACACAAGATTCACTAAATGAGTCAAGATTAGGTAATAATATGCGTCCATTATCAATACATGAACTATATAATATGTACAAAATGTGAATTATAGAATATACAAAAAGGATTGAATGCAAATAATTATGAAAAAGACATTATTGGTACACTTCTTCAAACTGATTTACGTTAAAACATAGAAAAATTCATACCAAGGTCTTCACTTTGAAAACAATATACTGACCAATGTATTTGTAGTAAATCAATGTAGTCCGTATTGAGGCGCTTAAGGCTTTTCTCTACACTTTCTTTAATGTTAGCAGCATCAACCCGCAAAATCTTTGCATTATCACGCATATAACCCGCTTGCTCTGAATAACCAGAAACTTTTGTAGCCAAAACCACCTACCAATGACAACGAAATCCCAATGTATCAATTCTTATCTCAAAATTTTTTCAATTGATCTTCTATCTCACGCTTATGTCTTCCACCTCTATATTTTTGCAGCAAGTTTAAAATTTTCTTCATATGTTGTAAAATAAAACTTCAGAAATGGGATATGAAGTTGAAAATTTTGATAAAGGCATGAGAAGTAAAAAGTATTAAAGATTACAGTAACAAAATCTTTTTCCCTTTCTTTCTTTCTTGTAGTGGAAAAGCTGCAGTGAAATACAATGTCATGGCAGCATCGCCAGATGTTAACCGCTCAAGCCTAATGGCAGAAGCTTTATCTATGAGTTGTTGGAAGAGTTAACAAGAAAGTGGAACATTTCATGAATCCAGTCTGCAAGGAATTCTGATGTGTTTAGAAAATTGGAAGAAATCAAAGCTCCCCCACGAGAGGAATTCAATTGCTGGAAGATGGATCACTCATGTTTTAACCTCTGAAACTGCAGTGCATCATACAGATCGCCGTGAAATCATGTGGGCATCTGCCGGACAAAAAACTACACAGTTGATTTCTCTACCAAATGTCTTTTATTGCTCTCAACCCATTGAACAAAAAAAAAATTAGGCAAGGTAGAAATACAATTTTTAAACGCAAGATTTTATTTGAGAAGTTAAAGAGGAAGCACATTGTAAGTTGTTTTTCCATTCATTTTTCTAGCATATTCCCTTTTTATCTGACCTTTTGAATATGGTGAACCAATCAACATGAAATATGAAAATGCAAAATAGATATTTAAATGTTGTCTTGTGATAGATATTGACTTATAAGATAAATTAAAAGAAAGGATATGTTACAATGCCTTTTGCTTTTGACATATCAATTAAAACCTTTAAGGCAATAAAATCTAAAACACAAAAAATCTTCTCATTCTAGAATTGTATAAAACCACACATGGAATCTCTGTCCCAGATCTATCTCAGAGATGCACTCACAAGTAAAAGAGATAAAGAAAATAACTTTTTGACCACTTAGCCACAGTAAAAACTGTACCTTATCACGGGGTTGAGACTTCAGCCATCTACCAATATATAGATCTGTCCTTCCTTGGGTCTCCTTTTTTGTTGGAACAGGGTACTGAAAATTTTGACCCATAACAAAATTTTTAAGTGACTAAAATCAGAGATCTAACAACATGAGAGCAGATCATTAGGAGAAAGGATCAAAAGCCATTTCCTTATACACTTAATTAGAAAGAAAATAAACACTTAAAAATTTTTGAATCTAGAAACAAAGTCAAAAAAAGAAAAAAGAAAAGGCTGAGGTTACTATTGCATGTCTGAAGGATGATTCTTCATTTCGAATATCTCAACATTCTAGGATAAGAACATAATGGGAATGAATGGAATGCTCATTTGGAATATCTCAACAAGGAAATCCCTATTATTTTAAACCAGAGAAAATAATTCTGACGATTATCTATGATGTGAGAGGTAAATATAGGTAAAATCCGAATAACAAAGAATGGGAATGAACGGAATGCTCATAAAGCTTTTCAAACTAAAAGTACATCATTTTTTTCACCAAACCAAAATTACATCAGCTGTTCCGAGGTGAAAATAATATGAGCATGTAAAGAGGCATGAGAAAGATGCATAAGATACGCAATCACTTTATCACAAACTCGGAACACTTTGAGATGTAGGAAACTGTATTTAATACTTTAACAGGTTGTACTCCCAAATCCTGAGTCCCATGGTGAATAAAACAATTCCATGAACTTCGGGCAGAGATTAGAGAATTTCTCACCAACATTTCATCCAGCCAGAAATTTCCATTGAAAATGATATATTTGAACAGATTCCAAATAATTTTTTTTTGTCCTTCTCTGATAGTTAGTGTTATATGGACTCCAGAGTCTTAGACTTGTATAATCCCTGAATACCTATTCACAATATCAGTTTTTGTAATTTAATTTTTGGCATTTAATTATGTATTGTAGATAGATGATGCATTTACAGGATAAACATCTTTTAAAAAAATACCAGACAGAGCTATGAAGGATACGCCATGGATCCCGAAATCTATGTCCTGTCATGTTAACATGGTTACTTTTAAGGAAATAGAAGAATCAACATAACATAACTTATATATTGATAATGCACCATCTTTCTTGATTTTCAAGCAGCTATTCCTTACCACGTAAACATGATATACACCTATTTCCTGTATTTATCTTTCTATCAGTTGGAACACAGTTTTTGTGTATTTCAGGTTATACTTGATAAGAGATTTAGGGGTAGTCTAGGAACTAAAATATGCATGAGAAATTCTCCAGGAAGCAGCTTCAATTGACCAAAATCATGAGATAGAGAACAGATCAATAATGGCCTTATAGAGATTAATAGTTGAAGAAAAAATGGCAATATATCTGAAACATTAGCTCTTGGTTGTTGACTAATAGCTAGTATCAAAATAATTGAAAAATGAAACAGTCTTGCAGGTATTAATTCAAATGATCGGTGATCCAGACATGCTCTCACATAGATGGCTGGAGATAACAGGTACGACTCTCAATCAAATTTTAATTAGCATTTTTCTAAGACTTTTGCAGAGCAAAAGACCACAAAGCCCTACTCAAGCTTGTGTTTAAAACAAATGAAAACTAATGACAGCGAACAGATATAGGAAATCTAAATTTATTTAGAATTCCGATAAATAGACATAACCAAAAGGCCAATAGCATGACTAACAATAAGAATGCTTTGTGATAGCAATCCTGTCAAAAAAAAAAAAACACAATGACCTAAAACTATTTTTCATTTGATATCTGAAATCTTCGAAGCTGAGTAATGATAACCAGACTTGATGGCCAAACTGTAAAAATTGTGATATTTTGAATTAGTGAAATGGGACGCAAACCAGAACAAGGTTACCAATACTTGAGTGAAGCCCTAGTAAAACGGAGTGGATACGATACCCACTTAATAGAGCTAGGTGTTACAACAAAAAATGATAGCAGAAAAACACTAAAACAAAAATGGTTTTACTTCTACTGAAGAAAAAAAAAATTACCTAAACGAATAAAGAAATTCAGCAATTTCTGTTTAGTCATGCAACTATCAAAAAGATATTATAGTCAAATTCTGCAGATGAAATTCCACAAGATAAAAGTATGAGAACTTGAATTCTCAAGTTGAGGAAAAGAGCTTACAGCCTCTGCAGTATCCAGAGCATTGATTCCATGTTCAAATGCGTAACTAAGCATTTCATGAGCTTCTTTCTCTGTATTTTGTTCCCCAAATGTCATCTGGCATTATATAGATGCACACCCATCATCAAACTTAAAACAATCCACTGCATATCAGCAAAAACTACACTGTCCAGAGTAGCCCACATCTCATCTAAGGAAAGATCATATGTTCATATCAGCTGCTAGAGAAGCTCACCTTAAAAAGGTATATATATGTATAAGGCTCTAGCAAAATTACAGGAACAAGAGAAACTGATTTGTTCCAGATCACCAAAAGAAATTATAAACTCTCATCCTAGAAAAAAGGTAAAACAGCAGAAGGCCAAATTATTAAGACCAATTCCTTCATAAACAAAAAACTTCAAAAAAGAAAAAAAGAAAAAGAAAAAGAAAGAGCATTATCACTGTCCATTCCTCTTCCAATATACCTATTTGGAGTGTTCCATCGCACCTTTTTAAAATGATTTTTCACACCTATTATACCAATATACGGATTAATGTCATTTTGAAACTAAACAGTAGTGTTTTAAGACCAATAGCATGACTAGTGAGAAACATATTCCACTTTGTTAAGGGTTTCCCTAGTCATATTTCACAAAGTATACCAAGTTTTATGGAAAAATGAAGCACTTTACAAGATAAAACAACAAAAAAACAACAAAATGGCTTTTACCAATGGTCAGACTTGGCAACATAAAATTTGACTATTTTAAAAACCAAATACTCAATCAGTTTATGTGTGTTTAAATTCTTTCTGAACAATTTTATCTAGGTCATTTTTTATCCTTTCACCCTTATAGGTCTTTATATGCAACTGCTCAAATCTTCACATAGTGCCTCTTAGGTCTTCAGTTTAATTTTACACCCTCAACCCACCTTAGCTTTAGCTTACTGTATTTTATCTTAAAACTGCTTCTGCTACTCCTGACCATTCTCAAATATGTGAATTCTTTACCATATCTTTTGTAGTCTTCCCCCGCATATCCATCTCAACACCCTCATTTCTACATCTTTCATCCTATGAGAATCTTGTTTATTTGTGTTCTTTTAACATTCTACTGCATATACCACAGAAAGCTAATAGCTATCTTACAAAATGTGCTTCTTGGCTTATATTAAATACATCAATTGCAAAACAATATAAAATCACCTCTCTCCCTTAAGTCATCCAGCACTAGTTCTATAAGCAGCATGCTCATTAAAACCCCCCTCCTTAGGAATAATTGGTCTAACATAAAGGAAGTGATTAGTTTTAGCAATCTTTTAGATCTAAATTCTTAATATTGCTTCACCTTTATTATAACTCTCACTCTTAACTTATTTCAGACCTTTTTATTCCAAGTACCACTTCATCTATTATCAGTTCACCCCATTTTCTTCAATAGGACCCACAACGGATTATTTTCCTTTATTCAGTCCCTCTTGTTTGATCATCATGACTACATGATTGAAAATCACATACAGGGAAACTTCTCTTGCATATCGGCAGTCAACAATTCATAATTAAAGACAAAAGATTAGAATGCAATTTGATTCCTAATGTGAATATATTGTTGTTGAAAGCTCATTTCTCTCAGTACCAACTGCTATAAACATAGCTACACAACTTGATGCATGTATTTAATAACGTAAAATGTATCTAGTTAGCTCTGTTACTAACCAAAAGACATCATACCAAATCTATACATATTCTATTTTGTCATTCTTCTAGATTAAAAAACCCATATAAGGATCTCTATAAAATTCTTGACCAATTGTCTAAGAGCAGTAACCCCAATTTGTATCTCAATGCCAGAGACAGGAAAGCAGACAATAAGAATTTTGTTGGCCACAAAAGCGAAGAAACCTTCTAGAGAAGGATACATGCTCCAGAAGAGAAGACCACATGATGCTCTTTCTCCTCACATTTGTGAACAGTGTTATAAGCAGAGAGAGTCACAGGATCACATCTTCCTCCTTTATAAGTTCAGTTATCGGAAATCCATATGAAAAAGAAAGATGTGATCCTACTGCACCAACCCCAGGGTGGTGGCATCATGCCAATTCCCCAAAATCTGTCAATGCTCGCAGAAAGCTCCAGCTCAGTTAGTGTCCAGACATTACTGTGCTAGTATGTTTTAAGATCAAATAAAAAATAATGTGCTGACTTCTTTGATGGTTGCCTTCTATTAAATTGCTCAAGGGGACCCCATGATAAAGGGAACCAATATTGAGCTCTAAAATCACGAGAAAGATGGCCAAACATTTTGCAGCAATCACAGCGTTGAGTTTAGGTATTCCACCCTCACAACAGCAACATCACAAAAGCATATTCACAGTACAAAAACCAGTTGCATTTCGTCCCGACTTACCAAACTAACAGATTACTGTACGAGGATCAAAACTCGTTTCGAATTTACAAAACACTTGATGTTCATATCGATTCAAAAATGAAAAGCCGATTAACCAAGAGCTGCAGATGGGAATTAGTCCGAATTACAACAACTTATGGATTCAATGACTTGAACACGTATAGATCATCCTAAAACGTGTAAATTTCGTGTTGTCTAAGAAATAAAGAATACCCAGAAGGCCAGAACCATTAAGAATTAGTTAAACCCTTTTCCTCTTCGGGAAATAATCTCATATATCGGGCAGCATCGAAATTCTTACCGTTCCAAGAGTAATTTCGCTTATCTGAAGCTCGGAATCCCCAACTTTCCGGTACTGCATAGCGTTTTTTGCATGCTTGGCTGTAACGGGCATCCTCAGAGAGCTCCGTCTGGTACAATTGAATGTAGCAGATCTTGTTACTTTGTGGCGGGAGTTTCCGCCATTGTTGTAGACAAACGCAGAAGATAACGAGAAGCTCGACGCCATGGCCTGAGCTTAAACCAGTGGCCCTTCTTCCCTTGCGTGATGATATATGGATCTTATCTTGAAATGGAGTGCTGGATCATCATTTTTCCTTTTGGGTTTTTTTCCGTTTAATGCAAAGACGGCAAATATTTAATTAATAACGGAAGGGGGGGAGCACGTCCACGTACATCAGCAGAAATAACAGGCAATAGACGGGATCTTTTGACCGTTGTACCAGAACGAGGAGGAGAGCCCTTGACCCGTGTGCATTTGATAAACCGGAAGCCATCACTATTTGGTGGTTACGGGGCGGGTCGGGGGATGACTTGATAGTGCACAAAACAGTTTTTAAAATGGAAGATATCATTTAAAAATACTAGTGGTGGCACGTGCATACTGCACGTCCTCATACTTAACTATCGCATATAAGTGAGGGTTTAAATTCGAATGTGAAAAGAATAGTGGGGTGATTATAATTTTGGATTGCTTTAGTTGGGAAAGACAATATTTGGAAAAAAGAAAAAATAATAGGGAAGTCAAAATCTGGGAGAATATTCTCCCCTCTTCCCTTTATTAATAGTATAGATATTTATTAATTTAATTTCCTTTTTTATAGATGATATATATTAAAATAATACTATAAACATACAAAAATAGTATTTTAATATACTAAGATTGGATTCGAGGCGGCTAAACCTGATAGTTTTGAAAATGCACAAAACAGTTTTTAAAATGAAAGATATCAATCAAAAATATATTTATTAATTTAATTTCTTTTTTTATAGATGATATATATTAAAATAATACAATAAACATACAAAAATAGTATTTTAATATACTAAGATCAGATTCAAGGCAAGGTCATGCGGGTTGGGTTAAACCTGAACTCGCTCTTAACCCAATTTTTGATAATACCAAACCCTAATCCTTATGTACAAAGCATGGCTTGTGTTCCTTTATACGTAAGGCTTCGTTTGACAACCATTTTGGAAAAGTAAGTTCACTCCGAGAACCTCTTCATTGATCTCGTTGAGAAAAATAGTTTGAAAAATTTTAGTTAGCACGAACCAAAAGGAATTGCCTACCGAAAAAACTTCTTATTGAAATGCAAATGCAATAAATTATAATCAAATTTAGGTTGTGTTTGGTATTGCTTTTTACTTATTGTTTCAAAAAGCAAGAAAAACAATTAAATTGTTTTTGCTTTTATGAAGATCTTTTTATGAAGCGAAACTGTTTGGTTCACATTTAATTTTTTTGTAAAAAGCAAAACAAAAAAAACATGTTTGGTACTATCAAAAGCATAACAATTGCTTCTTGACTGACAAAATGTACTATTATGGTAATGGTGGGTGGTGGTAGTGGATATATGGTGGGTGTTAGTAGTGATGGTGGTGGTGGTGGTGGTGGAGGTGTCCTGGTGGGTGGTAGTGATGATGGTGATAGGAGTGATGGGTGTATGATAATAGTTGTGGTGGGGCTGTGGGGGTGGTAGGTGTTGGTGGTGGTTGTAGTTGTAGTGGTCGGAGTGATGGGTGGTGTTGGGCGGTGGTGGTGATAAGATGTACTAGTGATGGTGGATGGGGTGTAATGGTGGTGTCAGTAGTGGTAAGTAACGGTGGATGGTGGTGGTCAGGTGGTGGTGGCTGGGGTGTAGGTGGTGGTGGTTGGTGGTTTTATAGTGGTGGTTGGTAATGGTAGTGAGTGGTAGTGGTGTTGAGAGTAGGCTGTTGGTATTAGATTAGTAATAACAAGCAAAAGAAGCAAAAAATAAAAAATGAGAAGCAAAAAAGTTTTTCTTCTCAAGAAAAGCAATTAGATTGCATTTGCTTCATCATGAGAAGCAAAAGCAAGTAGTAACCAAACATGCTTATTGCTTCAAAAAGCATGATTTTGCTTAAATAAGCACACACAAAAAAAAAAACAAAAGCAAAAAGCAATGCCAAATGCAGCCTTAATTTGTTAACAAGTTTGTCATGATAAAAATGAGTTATATATAGCTATAGATTGCTCACCGAAAAAATGAAATATGCCTTTATTAAAACTAGCAGAATTTATGCGCTATGTGTGTAGCAAAAGAATTAAAAACAAAGAGCATTACATGGACAGAGGACAGTTAGTTAAAGATACATATGGCTTTACAAGCCTAAGTGTTGAAGTAAATTTGAAAAAATATAGAGTACATTTAGGGTGTAAAATGTCAGGTAGAAAAGAAGGGTTTAGCTTTATATGATAGTATAGATTACAAAAATTAAAAGATATTGCAAAAATCCTGTTGTTTCGGGTGGGGTTGGGCTTGGGCTTGGGCTTCTAATTCTATAGTACGGGTCGAGCATGTGTTTTAGTGATATATAGGCCAAAAACCAGGCTTGGACGTCCGTAAAAGCTATTGTGTCCTATAATAGGCCCAGTCCAAGCCCACCTGGCTTAGCACATTGCCACCCTAATCTATGTATTATCTATATCTATCTATACCATATATAACGAGAATAGACCCCTAGGAAGCATGCTAACAACTATTCACAACTTCCCCAAAAATGCCCTTATTGTTCATTGTTAAGGCATAATTAATATAGGGTTAAACCGTTAAAATAGTCAAAACTCTATCTATTTATTTAAAATTTGGACAATTACAAAGTTATTCCCTCCTTATACGTGCAATAATGCACGTGCACCTTGCTAGTATCAAGAAAAAAAGAAGACTCATGAACAGACACTTAATTGGTTGTAACCTAGAGGCGTACGACATGATACTAGCAACCATCATGGCTGTCAATGGGTTCGATAAATAGCTAGTCCGATCACAAGCCGATTAAATTATCCGATTTAATTGGATTTTAGCTTATTAAATATCCGTCGGATCCAATTTTGATCTGAAAATAAATTCATTTACAATGGAATTCGAATTTGTATTTGACCCCTATTCAATTGATTAATATCCAAATTTGATAAAGATTTATACATGTTTATAATTTTTAAACATGTTGAATATTTAAGAAAACCAAACTGAATTGATGTGTTATTTACTAGATTTATGATAACAATAAACCTAATTGTTGGATTTAGGATGTTTATCGGATTCAAATATGAATTTCAGAAATATATTCTAATTCAAATTCCATAACTTATACTAGCCAGGTGCATGTGCAGTAGTATTGCACGTATGAAAAAAGCGGTAAACGAGAGAGGAACGATTTTATAAGTGATTATTAAGTTCTTAAAAAATTGATACAGTTTTGAATATTGTACAATTTTATTAGTAAATCTTCACAATGATGTCTAAGGGCTATTTTGGAAAGTCTCACATTTTGCTTGGTGCAATTCCCAAAGGGTGCCTTGCGTTATGTATAATACAGAAAGATCTATCAAATATTTAATCGAATTTGGATATTCTTAAACTTAATCGGATTTGAATTCAGATCATCATAGATCCGGTCAGAATCCTCCTAAACACATTTAAATCCCTAGAGACCACTGACCACTAAACACAGTGCTAGGGAGGTGGGCTCCATGTTTATGGCAAACTTAAGGGGTAAGGATCATTGGGAATCCTTGTGTTTTTCTAGCCTTCCCTTTTAAATTATGTGATGACTGATGTTTTTTCCATTTTTTTTAACTAAAAGAAGAAGAATGGTAGGCAAAGACTTTCCTTTTAAGTGTAAAGGGGACGTTTGGGGGTCCAGGATGATCTGTGAAAAGCATGTTGAACGTACGGACGTGGCCATGGCACCATAATGTAGGAAGAAAAATAGCGCAGCACAAAAAAGTTGAAAGCTTTAAACAAGTTGGAATGACCAAATACCTTGCCGTCCACACACAACACCCACAGTGGAAAGAGAAGAGCAACAAGAAGAAGAATAAAAGGGATATTCCCTCCTCTATCATGGAAGCCAAGGATGTAAAGCCCCCATGGTATATAATAACTGATATTTGGGTTAATATTCTTGGGGTTTTTATGCCTTTTTTCTCCTTATTTTCACATTTTGTTACAACCAAACAGGCAGGGCCAGGAAGAGGCCTTTAATTCCAAAACCGGTTAGCTTTTAACCGTTTGATCAAAACTTTAGCCCCAAGAAAAGAAAAGAAAAAGCAAGGGAAAGAAAAGCAAAAGCACTCCCAGACTGTCCCAAGCCCTACTCCTGCCGAAAGGGAAATGGTTGTCTTTGCAACACACCTCATTTTGGCTGAAATTGCAGTTATGCCCTTCTATGTTTAGGACACAAGAAATTCTTGAACTTGGTCAATTATTGTAGGTACATTACAGATAATTTTTGGAAATTTTGAATATTCATAGTTTTAATAGTATGAAATGTACGGCATAATAGACAAAATATATATGAAATCAATATTACCAAAACTGGACTATATATCAGGAGACCGTTAGGTTTAACTTTGGAAAATTATTTTTGACATTTTACTTTGAAAGTTTTAAAAATTAAATTTCAAAAGTTAAACCAAATATAGTATATTAATATATTAAAATATATATGTATATAATATTATTATAATATGTTTATTATAATAATATAATATTATTAGCATTAATATATTAATAAATTTATTATAATAATACTATAATATAATTTATGTTTATTATAATTCTAATATAAGCTATATTATAATTTATAGAATATTATTATATTAAATATATATATATATATATATATATATATATATATATATATATATATATATATATCTTATGATATAATAATATGTTTATTATAATATATAATATTATTATAATAATAACAAATTATAATATAAATAGTATATAAATTATATTATAATAATAATAAATTATAATGTACATTATAATTTATTATATATAATAATATTTATATAGTATATAATATTATTATAATTTATTATATAATATAATTTATTATATTGAAATTTATAATTTATTATATATAATATAATAATGTATAATATTATTATAATAATGATATTTACATTAATAATATTTATATTACGTGTAATATAATTTATAATTGTATTATCAATTACATATATCATATAACAGAATATATTATATTATAATATTTATAATGCTATTATTTATTATAATATGTTATACGTAATCTCTAGAAACATAGATTTCGGAAATATAAGCACCAACGTCCATAGTCACTATAATCACCAAAAAATTATATTCTGATTATGGGCTTGATTATACAACTGGATAGTAGAATCCGGCCTTAAAATCCCAACCAAACACACCTTTTAGATTATGGAATCGAATTATACTAGAATCCAGATTCTATAATGCCCACCAAACGCCCCCTAATTCTATGTTTAGGACACAAGAAATTCTTGGTCAATTATTGTAGGTAAATTACAGATAATTTTTGAAAATTTTGCATAGAATTTTTGGAAATTTTGACTATTCATAGTTTTAATAGTATGAAATGTACGACATAGTAGACAAAATATATATGAAATCAATGTTACCAAAACTGGACTATATATCAGGAGACCGTTAGGTTTCACTTTTGAAAGTTATTTTTGAAATTTTACTTTGAAAAGTTAAAAAGTAAATTTCAAAAGTTAAACCAAACACTCAAAGTCAGTGAGGATATTGGTTTGATTCAACGGGCAGTCCAAAAACCAAATTTTCTCAGTAAACATCACAAATGTAACTACTTATAGAACAGTGAAACACCTGATTCAATCCGCCGATTGGCTTTTACCAGATCATACTAGTTTTTACCCATTTGATCCAGTTCTTACTGCCTCAAGAACTATTTAGAATTCTTATTTTGGGATAATAATGCAATATCATTGCTCCTATTGCATGAAGAATAAAATATTTGTGGTATCGCTAATAGGGGTGCAATTCGGTCTGGTTAAAACGAATCGAAATTGACCGAAATTGATTTTGGTTTGGTTTGGTTTGGATTGGATTTTAAAATGTTTGGTTTGGTTTTGGTCTTAAATATACTAAACCGAATTACTTTGGTTCGGTTTTCAGTTTAAAATTCAAGTTTAAGATTTGGTTCAGTTTGGTTTGGGTTTTATGTTTTAGATTAGTTTGGTTTTCAGTTTAACAAAATCGGTTTTTAATTTAGTTTGGCTCTGTTTTGGGTTGACTTTCAACAATATCAATTTGGTATTGAATTGACCTCAACCTGGATTGAACCGAACCGATTCCCATCCTGAAACAAGTTGTGTATTATACTCCCTTGGGTAGGGGAATGTAGTGACAACTAACAAGGTGCTAAGGCTTGGGTGTAATTAAGGAGTGGCATTATGGTAATTTCATAAAAGGATCTGGGCATTTCTAGAAAAACGATATAAATGGAGAAAATAGTCCTAAAGGAGAACCAAGCTTATAAGAACCACCTAAACATGCTCCACACGGTACTGCAATGAAAACCTCTTTCCCTTCTTCTCTCTCTCTCTCTCTCTCACTCACAGAGACACAGAGAAACTTTACTGTAAATGTCTTACTTGAGTCTCGGAAAGAAGCTTCTTCCTGCTCGGAAGGCCTGGAGGACCTTCACATCCATACTGGGGAGGAAACTACACAAGCTTAAGAGGTCCAGAACTATCAAGAAGGCCTCAATCCATTTCAACAAGACCATTACAGCGATTCTCAGTTGCTGGAAATCCATTAATCCCCTTATTCGTCGCAAACGACAGGTGATTACCTGGTCAACCAATCAGGGACGACATGGCCACTACCACAAGCTTGTAAACAGCTTTGCACCCGTGTGCGTCGATGAGCTCTATATGGAGCCATCTTCAGTCAAGGCAGAAAAATGTGTACCCGGAACCGCCATTAATGGGGGCTCAGAAGCTTTGGGTGCAATCATGAATGAGAAAACAAGCATGACACAGAAGAAGACGCTTGTGTGTAATAAATTGGAGGCCTCTGCATCATCAGGTTTAAGACAGATGCAAGGAGTGGATGTGAGAGCAGCGGAATTCATTAGAAAGTTCAGGGAAGACATGAAGCTTCAGAGAGAGGAATCACTGGTGGAGTTCCAGGAGATGTTGGCACGAGGGGTCTGATAATCTTTCTCTTTTGAATTTTTATCTTTTCCATTGTTATTATTATTATTATTTTTAAAAATTTGTTAAACACAAGATTGGATATATGTTGAGTAAAAGAAAAAAGAAAAGTGTAGAAAATTCTGTCTGAATTTGGTAAGCGTCTGATGTTTTAGAAGTTTAGGATGCTTGAGCATTGCTTTTGGGCTTCTGATGTATAGAAATTTAGATTTATTGGGGATTGCTTGGACATTAAGAGTGTTATTCATTTTTTTTTCTCAAGCCAGTCAGTATGTGGGATATTTGGATTTGTATTATGAATGTAATATATGAAAGAATTATTTTACAAAATTAAATAATGGAATAAAATATGGATATATGGATCGCTGTCATTAAAAAATCCGCCAATTTATTGTGTAATTTATAAGATTCCATTTGATTTTAATCCAGATAGACTAAAATCATTGAAAAAATCATTTTATATTTAAATCTTATGATTAATGATTATGTCAACTTATTTTTCCCCTTTTTTTTTTCTTTCATTTCAAACTTCCTTGTTTGAAGAATACAGTACTCTAAATGATCAATAAAAATACAAAAAGAATCATCATTTTCTTATTTTATTTACTTGAATTGTTTTTCCTTAAAATGGGGTGTGGTGTAGAAGTTAACACAAATTGAACTAGATATGAGCTTGATCCTATTTATTTTTTATATGGATCAGGTTAGGGGGATAGGGGACCGGGACATAGTCGGGACTAACGCACATTTGGTGAGGGTGGGACTGGATCCCATGACCTGGTCTTTATCACCACAGCAGGTGGTGCCCTCATGAGCTTGATTCCATGCCCTATCAAAAGTTAGAATTAAAAGATGGATAGGGCTGAACTTCCAACATTGAAATCTAGACCCTTTTTCTTCAATTCCTTTCACTCCCATTTTAAGGAAAACAAATCGGATCAGAAAATGATAGGGAACTAGAAAAAGAAAATGAGTGATAAAATTTCACAAATGACCTTAAATGCTTTGCCTAGTAGTTATGGTAAAAAACTGAGACGTTGTTTCGTATAATTTTTCAAAATTACTTTTTAACTTTTCAAAAAAGAAATTTTGAACTTTTTTACTTTGTTTCTACTTTGAAAAGCTGAAAAGTAACTTTGAAAAGTTACACCAATCAGCCAATAATTTATAAGGACCATCAGTTCCCCATGTAGCAAGTCGCTCATCTTCCATTGGTGCAGACATATTTGTATTCATGTTCGTAACTGGATCATAATGCAAAAACAGGGCAAACATTATAACTTAGATGTACAAAAAATCTATACAGCTAATACATAAAGGGAACTGCCAAGATTTTGGCTTGATAATCTATGCCGAAATTGCCCCTCAGTTTTTCCCTATTTTACCAATTCGTTATGCTACATCAGTATAACGGAAACCCATGTGATTTGTACTCTTGCTTTTAACGTGAAGTTTTTTGTTGAGTGGGCCCCACAAAAACAAATTAGGTGTTTTGTAATTTATTACGCACTTAGCGCATGCAGTCCCCTACTTCTATAAAATGTGAAGTAATCTCTTGACTAACCTTCATAAGATCTATTGCTACATCGGCAGCCTCAATTTTGGTTGCACCTATTGTTTGTAGTAGTTGTTAAAATAAAAAGATAGAAAATAAAATTTATATTTAACTTTTTTTTTTCACTGTCTTCCACTTAATCAAATATTGACTAAATGCAATTTCTTATGTATACATATGCATTAGTTACTAGATTTCAATTATAAAAAAAAAGGAAGAAATACAAATATAGAACCTATACTAAAAATACTTTAAAAAGTGTTTGATTTTCTTTTCCCATAGAAATCGCCAAAATTTTTGATATGAAATTGCTCATAATATTTTGGAAGCTTAACTCTTGGAAATTTAAAAAATTTTCCCATTATTTCAGTCATCGGATATTTGGAAATAATTGTGAACCAGTGTTATTTTAATGTGATTTTTTCAAAATAATTCAGATTCAATCGTTAAATTCTTGATAATTGAAATTTATTGTTGTTTTTTTGAAATAATTGAGAACCAGTATTATTTTGCTGTTCATAAAACATTCCTTCCCAAAATGCCTTCAAAAGATTTTGGAACCTTGCTTGTAAAAAAATGATTCAAAAGGTTTTCAAAGTATTTTGAGTGCATTTTGGGAAGAAATGTTTTATGAACATTAAAATGACATTAATTTTTAATTATTTTAAAAAGTAATACTAAATCTCAATTATTAAGAATTTGGCGACTGAATCTAAATTATGTTGAAAAATTGACACTAAAACCCAATTTCCCCGTCCTTGATTCCGAAATTTGCAAAGGCTGACGGATAAGGAAAGTGGAACCGTTTACTCGTGGGGTTGACATCTGTATAGGGCCCACAATTTTCACGATAAGCGTAAATAAAAATTATAAAATGGTTTAACGGACGTAAGGAAAGGTACTTGTCCGCGTAGCCCCGTGAGCATTTCTTCTAGGGCCACAAAATGCGGTGGTTCAATAAAACCACCGGCTGTGATGCATTTTGGTGCGTGGACCCCACTATTGAAAGGGTCCATCTATCCTCACGTTTCACGAACCACGGAGTGGCTCCAGATGAAACGGCCTCCGTAGCCCACATAATCGTGATCAGGAAACTGGGAACGCTTTTCTATGCACCCGGCGCATTCCGGAGGAAACCCTTAGCTAGTTCTTTATAGGTATCCTCGTAATCCAACGCTGTAGTTCTGTCCCGACTACCATTTGTATCTGTTTTTACTCTCTTCCAGTATCTCTCTCTCTCTCTCCCCGATCCTAATCAATGGCGAAGGAACCGGTTCGTGTTCTTGTTACCGGAGCTGCAGGTTCGTTATTGATCTTCTTTTATTTTTCTTCCCATTTCAGATCTGTTTGATTTCATTTCTGGAACCAGAAGATAGCTTTTGATAGATCGTAGATCTAATCGTTCTTGTTGATTTCTATAGTCACTAAGAGATCTGATAGAAATGTGGAAAATACATGTTCTCGATCTAGTCAGGATTTCCATCCGAAGTGGACTTATTTAGACTCGTAAACAGTATCGGTGATGATCATCTGGTGCTATATCTTTCTAATTGATGGTTATGGGATGTGTTTTAGTTTATTTGACCTCAAGATTGCCATTTGTTTGAGCTTTGGAGTGTTTTGAAAGGATTATGGTTTGAATTAAAATAGTCTGTTTGATCTTATTTGGGGATCTGTTGTTTGAAGTTGGTTATTACATATACGGTTGTCGTATTGGCTGTTTTATGATAGTGATAGATCATTGACTGGTTAGCTTGTCGTCTTATAAAATATTTTTGAGTTTTGTATGATTTTTAGCTGGTATATCAGTCGCTCCAGAACTGAAGTATACGATGATTTAAATTTTCCAATATATTGGACAATAATGGTTTTAGTAGGTATCTTGGAAGATCCTGGAACATAATTTCTCTACTGATCTGATCTTTGTTGGACTTAAAGAAGAGATTGATTAGTTAAATAGATATGCAGATGGGTCCTCCTCTTGGCAAAGCTTAATTTCTCATTTGCGGAGATGATTTTAGTGGGTAGTTATTAGATCCTTTTTTTTTTTTTTAATCGGTATTTATTAGATCCTGAAAACCATTTTTCTACTGATCTGAACTTTGATGAAATTAAAGAAGAGTTTGTGCAGTTTAGTTAAATATATGATTCAGATGAATCCTCATATAGCAAAGTTTAAATTGTCATTTGCAGGGATGATCTTTAATTTGGAGTGAGCATGATGCTCAAAATTTTTTTTGGAGAGATGAGTCAACACTGTAGGGACCATCATTACTAGCTTGTATATTTTTTTGTGAATGTATTCCTTAAAATTTATCCAACGATGAATGCTAATAATAGGCCATGTTTTCTCTGATGTTGCACTGAGTTTATTTTTAATCACACTCAATTGACTTCTGATATTTCATGACACATCCATCAGGTTTTTTATGTACTTTTTCAATGAATCTTTCCTCTGTTTCAGAAAATACTTTTATCTTAAAACTATATTTTCATTTGCATTGACATGTACATTACCCATAATATTTGGATGTTACGTGGAAGTTGCGCGTTTGAAATTTTAATCCTGGCCTTTTTGGGCCTTGACCAGAAAAAATTGATATCTTTCCCAAATTCGTTATATTTGTTTTTATTGTTGTATGGGTCAATGTTTTGATCAAATATTGTTGACTTTACAGGACAAATTGGGTATGCTCTTGTACCAATGATTGCTAGAGGAGTGATGTTGGGTCCTGATCAGCCGGTCATTCTGCACATGCTTGATATTGCACCCGCTGCAGAGGCCTTGAATGGGGTGAAAATGGAGTTGATAGATGCTGCTTTTCCTCTTCTTAAGGGTGGGTGATTGTTTCTACTTTGTGAATCGGAAAAAAATAAAGCATCAATTTTGGTCTAAATTTGAGATTTATGTTGAATTTTGATTTATTTATTGAAGTGAAAGATCTGAATTGATTTTTCTGCTAGGTGTTGTTGCTACAACTGATGTTGTTGAGGCATGCACTGGGGTCAACATTGCTGTCATGGTTGGCGGGTTCCCAAGGAAGGAAGGAATGGAAAGAAAAGATGTGATGTCAAAAAATGTTTCCATCTACAAGTCTCAAGCATCTGCTTTGGAGCAGAATGCAGCTGCAAACTGCAAGGTATTTTAGCATTCTGCCATGTTGCTTCATGGCTTCATTGACAAAGTTAAATACATAAAATGCTGGAAAGATGAGCTTGATATCAGCTATTTTTTTTGATGAAAATCTCAACATGCATGTTCTGTTTAAGCGCCGTGGTCATGTTTCTGATTATTGTGCCTTGCAGGTAGTGGTTGTTGCTAACCCAGCAAACACCAATGCTTTGATCCTGAAGGAGTTTGCACCATCCATCCCTGAGAAGAACATTACTTGTTTGACAAGGCTAGATCACAACAGGGCACTGGGTCAGATTTCAGAGAGACTGAATGTTCAAGTCTGTGATGTTAAGAATGCTATTATCTGGGGAAATCATTCTTCAACCCAATATCCAGATGTCAACCATGCAACTGTTAAAACACCAGCTGGTGAAAAGCCTGTGCGGGAGCTCATTAAGGATGATGCATGGTATGGAGAAAAAAATAACTTATATTATTTTTTGTTATTATATATATTTAAGTTTGAGTTGCCTGCAGCAATATTCTATAACTATACTTTTGAAGGTTGAATGGAGACTTCATTACCACTGTCCAACAACGTGGTGCTGCAATAATCAAAGCTCGAAAACTTTCTAGTGCATTGTCTGCTGCAAGTGGTGCCTGTGACCACATACGTGATTGGGTTCTTGGAACTCCGGAGGTTGTCAATGATTTACAGCTTCTTCAATTTGCATTTTTATTAGTATTATGGGTAAAATTATCTCATTCTTTCAATCATTCAATTGAAAATTGTAGGGTACTTGGGTGTCTATGGGAGTATACTCTGATGGTTCATACAACGTACCAGCAGGACTCATCTATTCCTTCCCTGTAACTTGTAAAAGTGGGGAATGGAAGATTGTGCAAGGTGAGAGGACAACCTATGTAGTATGTATGGAAAATTTTAGTGTAACAAAAAATCTCTCTATCCATCCTCTGTGAGGTTTTGTTTGTGTTGTCCGGTAATGATGTTTAACCAACATAATTAATGATTTTGTCCTTCCAAGATAATTGGCTTGTTAAGTGAAATATTTTCCCTTTCCTGCCAGTGTTTGAGGACTGTTTAGAGGACACTTTTTTCTTGGGTTTTTGATCAATATTTAGTGCAACATTTTATTAAATCATATATCTATCAATCATCAACATTGCCTTTTCCTAATTAGTTGGGATCAGCGCCCCAATACTTTTCTGTAGTTCTGGTCTATACAAGATCAGATCTTATTTTTCTTTCTTTTCTTTTTTCCCCTCTAATTTTCATTCTCATCAACTCTTTCCAGGTATCAGAACTAAATGTGAAATATAAATACTGACATGTAGAAACAGTGGTTGTCGTTTCTTGAGTTGATTTCTTAATAGTGTTATATCATTTTCTATCACTTTATATTACCTTTTTTTAATACACCTATACCATGATTACCAATAGCCAAAAAGGAAGAGACTATCATCAAACTTCAACGTGTTCTTGGGATAGATATTTTCATGCTGTTGTTAAGCAATATCAGACTTTCTAGATGGATTGGCTTACATTTCTCATTCAATGTCTCAGGACTTCATATTGATGAGTTCTCGAGGAAGAAGTTGGACGCAACAGCAGAGGAGCTCTCTGAGGAGAAGGCTTTGGCATACTCTTGCCTCTCTTAAGTGCTCTTTCCCGCAGTTCTCTTGGTGGTAAGTGAGGTGTCATTTTTATGATGCTTAAATGAGGTGGCTACATTGATGAATAAAAAGCTACTGATGAATAAAAAGCTATTTCTGATCAGATATAAAACTATTTATGTTTATTTAGAAGCTGCATGTCTTTTTGGCGTTTCTCGGCTGTTTTCCTGTATGCAAGAGGATTTATATTCCCCACCTACTAATCCTTGTAGACATTTTCAATAGTTGGTTTAATTAATGCCTTTTCTTAAATGCAAGTGGTGAGGAGGCATGTAGTCCATTACATAGTCTTATCCAATGTTAATTATGTCTTGCTGTTGCTTGGTGCTGTCCAATGATCTTTATATTTCTAAACTCAGTTTCAAGACATTCAATCTCCCCTATGTGAACTTAGTTGTTCGGATGTTGGACAACATCTGACTTAATCATCACTTTCGGTGTTTTCCTGTGTCCAATGGTATTACATTTCTTAACTCAGTTTCAAGGATTTCAATCTACCATAAGTAAACTTCTTGGTTTGGATATCAGACATCTGGTTAAAAACCAATTTAGTTGTGCACAGATATCATTTACAGCGTTTTTCTGTAGCATTTCCTGCAACAAATGCGTGTTTCATGTATTTAAAATTATGATCCCTAGGCAATGAAAGACCCTCAAATATTTGTCTACCATCTCTATATGCTCTATCAGCTAACGCAAAAGCAACCCTATTTCCTTTTCTCAAAACATGTGATATTCTTAATGGGTTATCTCGGATTGTGGAAGGGGCAGGGGGTCACTTTACATGCGTGAGGGA
This sequence comes from Buxus sempervirens, assembly GCA_947561395.2. NCBI lineage: Eukaryota > Viridiplantae > Streptophyta > Magnoliopsida > Buxales > Buxaceae > Buxus > Buxus sempervirens. The sequence continues at coordinate 22,936,844 of OX387195.1, forward strand.
AAGCCTCATCTTGTGAGCTAGCTCTCACAAGATTTTGGGGTTGAGAGAGGCCCATGACTACTTAACATTGGTATTAAGAGCTAGCAGAGACCCAAGACCACCCAGCAATTCTCACTCTTTTAAAGTTTTCCTTTAGAAAGAAATCTATTTCATAGATCAACATTTTAACCTTCCATGGAATCCTACATTCTTTTTTGATGCCACTAACTATGACAAGAGAATCTCCTATCCGGATCGATTTCCAACCAATTTCCTTGCAATGCATAATGGCTTCCCGACTGCTAAGATCACTACCATTAAGACGTTCTCTGCCTCAACTGGGCTAATGTAATATGGACTTCATTTTAACAGAAAATGACCAATCACATATTTGTGTAGGAAAAGCTGGAGGAAAATATTGCAAACAGTAAGTGCCCATCAGTTTCCAAGGGCGGGGTATTGCTGCAAAATAGAGTGTTTAGAAAGCAAAATTTTGCAAAAAGGTGTTGTGGTCCAAGGAAAACATCTTGTGATCCTTATCTTGTACCAAAATAGAACTTTGATTCTGAATTTTATTAATTAAAATTTTCATGCATCATTTACCTTTCCTTCCTGTTCCTCATCCAATTCCATGTAATCAAATTTCTGTGTGTATTATTGAACTTCACACTCTTCCTAAAATTTCATTTTCTCATCCAAATTTTATGCTTGTTCTTTGCATTACAGATGGGAGCCTGTGGTGTCAGAAACATATTTAAAAAAAAAAATCTTCCCTGGTGCTAAAAGTGAAGATGTTCCAAATTCCAATCCCCAGACGATAGCCCAAGCCAACAGAACTCAAATATCAACCTTAACTGTTTACCAATTTATTAGCCTACCTGGAAACCGGGCAACAACCAGTTTCACATAATCATAAATTAAAAAGAAAAAAGAAAAATTCAAACAGACTAAGAAACAAACAGTCAAAGCATCATTCAACCTTAAGATCACATCGACTATTTTGTCGCTAAAGCCTAATTGCGGGTCAGCTCGAGATGACGAAAAAATCCATCCCTTAATCTCTAGTTTGCCAATCCAGTGCTGCTTGGGTTGGCCCAGGAGAGTATACAGCTATAATCTTCATCCTAGCATGTATAAGAATTATAACTCAACCCCACTTTTATCACTAAATTGTGAAGACCTTTGCGACCCCAACGGTAATAAAATTTGAGGGGTTTTCTTTTATCTTCTTTTTGTAAGTCTTTAAAAACCATTTTTAAGATCTACAAATGTTGTTCTCCAAATTGAAAATTACCAAAATTTAATCTGCAGTAGAGTTTATCCCAATTGGAATCCAATCTCTAATAGATTCTGTATTTTGTTGAAGGGATATCTATATGATCCAATCAGTTCCTTAAGGCTTTTGTCGCGAACACCGTATGCAAGCTTTTCTATTCAGAATTGTTGATAGTCCCATGAAAATTTTCAAATGTTTAGCACTGTAATAGATTACACGAAGTTCTAGTTTAAATGCAAAAATTATTCTATGGTTGTTTAAGTTCAAGTTATTCAATAATCATATGCATACAAACTAGTGTTTAAAGAGAAAAATTACCTTGTTACAGTGATTTTCACCCTCAATGTATTAACACAATTCTTGGCAACAACTACTGCTATTGCTCTCATGTAAGTTTGCCCAAGAATTATCTATCTATTTATTTAAGTGTATATTGGTATCTACATGGATTTACTCTTGGCTGCAAATTCTTATAAAATGAGTCTACATATCAAGCGTTTGGATTGGTAATACATTGATGAATTCAAATCCTTTGCAGTGAATCAGTGGATCATGGAACCAGTATCTCTGTATTAGAGCTGTAAGTAGGCGGGTTGGGTCGGGTTATGTAAGTTCGGGCTCAACCCGATCTAAGATTAACTAACCCAAACTCACCATTGGCCTATCTTAACCCAAACCCAACCCAAATATTATTCTTTTGAGTTTTCTTGTGAATTTTTGAATATTTCTTTTGTCTTTTTTTTTTATTTGAATGCAAATGTTGGAATATCATTAATTAAAATCATATACTAATTTTATGTTTTATAGTTAATTGGTCTCTTGAATTTGGAAAAACACTATTAATTTATTTCTTAAAAAATTGTTTTTAATATAATAAGCCAATCACATGCCCATTGTATTTGATCGTTGCACAATCTTTTTTGTCGAGGATGTGCACCCAAATACACATTCATTGTAGGGTATATATGTTTGTGTGTATAAAATATTTGTTTGAGTATAAATTCATAAATTTGTTATCACATGTTACTAATTTTATGTTTTATAGTTATGTAATTAATTAAAAAGTCAATATAAAAGAAAAGAAAACAATAGTTCATATATATAATAAATCATACTTAAATATATGTATGAGAGAGTGCACATCTCAACTCAACTTCGGTCTTTTCGGGTTGTATGGCATGAACCCTAACGCAACCCAAATTTAACTTCGGGCTAGAAATGAAACCCAGCCCAAACCCAAACCCAAACCCAATGTTTATTTTGGGCTCTTATTTGGGGTTGGGGTGGGCGGGCTTCGGATGGTTCGGACTAGATTTACAGCTCTACTCTATATACACTGATGAGCAGCCTACACATGTCATCCTACTGCAAATGGTTGTCCATCATTAGTTCCCTGGCTGGTTGGCTCCATTAGGGGCTCTTTTACATTTGGCTCCAAATCCTCTTAATCATTTTCCTCCATCAAAATCTACTACTAGTGTATGTAATTTTTTTTTACTAGGAACATTTAAAAAAAGGGTAAACATGCCTTAGAAGACTTTACCACCTTTCCAAAGGAAAAGAAAGTGGAAAAGAAAGGTAAATCAATGACTCATTTTTCATACTTGCAACATTTTCCATGAGATGATTGAAGCAGTCCAAGTGCATGGTCTAGATTCAGGCACTTCTTCATTTTCTATTTTTCTTCTTCTTACCCTTCTTAAGCAACATAAGTATTAAATTAATCAATCTACTTCACATATTTGCAACATTTTCCATGATTTAGGGAGAGATTGAAGCTATGCCAAGTGCATGGTACATCCATTAGCATTGACCATGTGGGCTGCTTAATATTCTTTCTTTGTTGGTCGTACATGCCTTGATGGCATAAATATTTCATAAATGTGAATGCATATGTAGGTGTTATAAAGAAAAAAAGTGCAGGTGTTACTTCTGATGGTATCTCTCTCTCTAAATAACATATGAAAATTAATATTAATATTAACAAGAAACAAGGTTGGAAACAGGATGGCACATGCAGTGGCGGAACCACGTTATAGCTAGGGATTGCCCCCCTAACTTTTATTTTTTAATTAAAAAAAATATATTTTTTATATGTTTTAATTAAAATTTATGTTTTGCCTCCTCTAAAATTTCTGGTTTGCCCCCCAACACATTGAAATTTCTATATTTAATAAGAAGTGTTAACTGAAATTTTTTTTTGCCCCCTCAGATTTGGAGTCCTGGTTCAATCACTGGGCACCTGGTTTCCTATTATTATGAGTATAGATGTCGTTTTAGATAATATACAAAAGGGGAAATAAACCTTTTTTTTAAAAGAAAAAAAGGAGGGTTTGCACAACCGGCCTTAATTTCCACACGACATAAATGCTTTCAAATTTCCTTCCTTAGTCGGTTTTAAGGTTCAAACTTGCCATGCATCTTATAGTTGTAATTTGATATTTATTAATATTGTTATATTTTGTTGCTTTTCTTATTTTAAACATTATAAAAGAGAAAAAGAAAAGAGAGAAAGAGGTGTAAGAAAGCAAGATGCTTGAACAGTAAAACTGATTATCTCTTCAAGCATCAACTGCCCGCCTAACAGGACCTTGCAGCCAAAAAGAATGCAAATTGATGTTTTCATGGTACAAAGAAGACACGTTCAATGAATAAAGGAAAAAATGAAGTAAAACATGCATGAACCAAGACCCTGTAAGATGAGGGAAAAGAAAGGGAAAGAAAATCAAATAATATGTAGAATTTTGACTAGTAATTATATGCATAAATGGGCACAAATCTATTTCCAAATAGAACAGTTCATTCACAATGTAACTAAATATTTTGGTTTGTAACTTGCTTTGAACTACTTAATTTCGGACTTCATAATTTAGAGTAGTACTATATATTTTTCAACAGAAGGATCTTAAACACGACAATGCAATTTTCCACTCATCTTTACCCTCATAGATTTCACATGGTCTTCACATAGACATATTGATCCACAGAGTTTGAAACCTTGTGAGAGGCAATTCACACATGACAACTCATTTTGGCAAACATCACATATACACTTACTTCTAGTTGGCCAAACCCCCTATGTTGGAGACCGTTTCATCTGGAGCCACTCAATGGTTCCAGCGTGAAACGTGCGGATGGATGGTTCTTTTCAATAGAGGGCCGACACCCCAAAATGCATCCCAGCCAATTGTTTCACTAAACCATCGGATTTTAGCTCTAAAAGAAACGCTCACCCTATGTTGAGCCTCAAAATAATTGCACACGGCAGAAAAGGTTTCTCTAATCCAAGAAATAGTAAGTAAAGGCAAAACTTGCTAGTAATGTGTTATTGGTTCAAAATGGTTAAAATTCAGTAGATTTATGAAAGGATTGGTTACTCAAACCAAATTACAAGGCCTTTACAGTTTTAATTGTCAAAGCATAAGGAAAGAGGATTATTGGATGGATCATTTGGTCTGGCCAACTTTTTCATGTATTCTCTATTCGCATATCTTTAGTGAAGGGAACCAAGTGGCCGACTGTTTGGCCAACTTTGCCCTTGACTCCTCTTGCCTGTGGTTAACTTTTCCCCACTTCCTTTCATCCCTGTTATTGGATGAAGTTAGGGGGAGGAGACATGTCCGGTTCGTTTCGTAATATAACTTGTTTGTTTGTTTACCCAAAAAAAAAAAAGGGATGGATCATTTGGTGCATGTAGCAAACAATCATCAAGAAGTAATATAGTCCATTCCCAAGATTGATTTAATGCTATTGGGTTAATGTCTTGCATTTTGTCATTAATTGTAACGAGTAGAAGTAGAATTTGAAAGGTATTGTATTAGGGTTAATTTGTACCCTTTTTCGATTATAGTGGATTGATTTTGATCTTCCCGTCAACATAGGTGATTTGCCAAACCATGTAAATCTTGTGTCTGTTCTTGTTTCATTGGTTTCATTTTTGCTGTGTTTCTGCATTCCTTAAAATAAACCATTGTAAATTATTTACATAATAAAGGAGGAGGAAAATAGACTCAAAATTTCGAAATATCTTAGCATAAGTGATAATCCATTGATTAAATTAAAAATTGAACAACATTGATGTAACCCCAAATCAGTGGAAATTCTTGCCTTGTATGTGAATCTGACATATTATCTTACCACCACCATCATCATCTTATCCAAACAGAAAAATGCTCATGTGAGGTGACAATAATATAAATTTGTTGAATGAAGATATTAAGGTGGGAACTTTAGATCAGGTTCATGGCATACAATCAGTTTCTTAATTTCTTTGGTCTCCTTATTTTGTTAGTCCCATGTTCATGTCACCGCTTATTGCCACTTATTTTCCTAATTCTAATCAAACATTTACTCACAAGACAAGTTAAAAAGTCTCTCCACGTCAATTCTTGTCTTTCCTTTTATCCTCTTTACACTTAAATTCAAATCCCTTTAGAATATTCTCGTCGCATACTACGACTTGCTTTTTATTTCGTCAATGAATGATTCCAGCTTTCCCATTAGAAAATTCTTCTCTTCTATAGTAACGGTCATAAACTGGATACCAGAAATTCAAATTCTAACTTAAACATTCAAAAGTTCTAATCTACCCTTCTACAATCTAGTAATTCCTGTAACTCCTCCTCTGTTTTCACGAAGAGGTTTTTCCAAAAATCCATGTTGCTATCAATGTCACAACCGTAACCATAGATCGGCTCCATTGTGAAGACTTGAGAGGAAGGAAATTGAAGTTCTGGGTCGGTCCTGATTGCCGGAAAATCACTTGGGATGCCGGAATTTTCCATAGACAAAGCTTCCAACCAGAAACTTTCATCAATATCAGGAAAAATCTCCGGTGACTCGGTATTCCCTTCTTTTGGATCCATGTTGTTGCTGTTGCTGCTGCCTGTAGTTACAACTGAGCAATCTGTACTTGAGGACAAGTCACAATTAGATGCTTGTTTTGGAGATAACATGAAGCCCCAATTATTGGGTCCTGATTCTGACAGAAAATTCACAGGCTCTGATGCTTCATCCAAGTTGGTATCACATTGGGGAATATTATTAGATTGCTGTTTGTTTTCTTGGGTGGTCTGGTTCTTTATAAGCCTTTTCTTCAAGTGGGTGTGCCAGACATTTTTTATCTCATTGTCTGTTCGTCCCGGTAATCTCGCTGCAATTGCAGACCATCTGCATATAAAAAGAGAGTTTTTATATAAGAGATCTACAGTTTTTCAGTTGTTAAAGTAATAGGGAAGACAATAATTTTATCTGTATCTCATGAGGCTTATGGAGCTTAGAATCCGAGACATCGTAGGTTTCTGGGTTCAAAGTAAAACCCAAGTCTTCTTCACCAAAAGGACAAAGTAGTCATCTTTTTAAATGATAATATTATATTGATTTATGAGCTGAGTGTAAGTCAGAATTACACAATAAAGAAATGCATAACATGTGGGTTCTCCTATTGAGCAGCCTCATTATTGAAAACAGTGAAAAATTTCTTAAACTAATGACAATAGGAAATCAAGAACAGCAAGCGAACCAGGAGTTGATTTAAACAGTTTCTATGGCTCTAGCTAGATCAGTGTTCAAATAGGCATGAGAACAAGCTTGAAGTAATCTTGATCTTTCATGTTTCAAGAGGATCATCTGATTATTTAAGTTATCATTAATTTTCATGTCTAGAAAGTCATCTTGAAATCGAACAAAACTGGAAACTGAGAGATACACACCTGTTCCCCAACAGTTCGTGCAACTTGATAATGGTTTCTTCTTCCTCTCTACTGAAGTTTCCCCGTTTGATATCTGGCCGCAGGTAATTCGTCCAGCGGAGTCTGCAGCTCTTCCCACACCTTAATAGACCTGAAGAAAATAAAGCAAAAGATTACAGACTGCAAAACAGAGGAGAGAAAAACAGGGTTGATGGAATATTTTCTAGCCATTAATTAAGTCATATCATAACCTTCAATCCATGAACTACGATTAGAAAAGGAAAAAATCCATATGGGATTTGACTATTGAGAGACAATGAACGGATTCATCATCAGAAAAACAAAAACAATTTGGTTTCATAGACCATATAAACTCCAAAAATGGTTGCTTCCTCTTGTTTTACTTTCATGATCATGGAAGAAATATTAACAAAATCTTTTAGGCCTGAGGCTTTATTGAGAAAGAAACACTGACACCCAGATGGGATTTGGTAACTACCGGCTTGTTTGGGAAGTGCCCGCCAATTGCCATGGCCATGTTGTCGAATGTAAGTGATGAGAATTTGATCTTCTTCAGGCGTCCAAGGTCCCTTCTTCAATCCCATCTTCTCACAGCAAGGAGCTCTCCCCATCTTTAATTATCTCCAGACGCACCCTCCTCAACTTTCACTCTCCCAAGCTCAAGATTCTTAATTTCAAGCCCACAAGTGTCTATTTATCCTTTTAGTTGTCCCCACAATTCAAAACGTGATACGTAACAGTCCAAGAACAGCATCAATTTTCAAAAGCAAAGACGTCTACTTCTCGGAAATCTCTCTTTCTCTCTCTTCCCCTCTAATCTTTACATACTTAGAATATCCTTGTTTAAGAGAGATTTCTAATCTTTCCTTTTTATTTCATACGAATGGAAGGTATGCGCTGCAAAAAGAAAGCAGGGTATTGTATAGGGAAAATTACCTCCGACAATTATTAGAGACGTAATTAGAAGTATTAGTCGGAGGTATTTTCGACTGCAAACGTCAGGCTTAAATCAGGCGAGTTCGCCTTATAGATAATATAGATTTTTAGAATAAATCTAAAAAATTCTTGTTCTACTTGTAGATAGTCCAATTTAGTGCAAGAAAAAAAGAGATCTAAATAAAAAACTAATATAAATACATAGGAATTGGCTTAAATAATATAAAATTTGAAAATTCTAAAAATGAATCTCAAAAAAATAATTTAGTATATTAATTATAACATTAGAAAATACCCAAACTTCTGAAAATTGGAGCACCGAATCTATTAAAATACTATGTACGTACTATAGGAAAAAGGAAAAAGAGAGAAGAGTTAGGTTCCTGGAAATCAAGCTTTACGTGCAAGGAAAGGTTGCAATTAAATATAAATGTGCGTAGAAGCTTTGATTTAGGGACTAAGTCGTACAAAAGGGGGTCCATGGATGAACTAGTATGCACAAAAGGACTAGCAACATTGACGTGATCATATGATGCCATCTTTCGCACTCACGCACGCATGCACGCGCATATATATATATATATACCTTTCAAAGTTACATTTCTTAAACAATTACAGGAGTTGTGACGTTTTAGATTAAACCAACATTTAATATAAATAACTTGCAGGACTTTTTCTTTTAACGTCGGGAACAACGGTAATTGTTTGAGGATTTCAAAGTTGAAATCGTTTCAAATTGATTATTAATGAGACAGGAGTCATAATCTCGAATTGATTGGTATTAAGGTGAGGAAAGTCCATCTCTTATATGGCGGGTGAAACAATGGTGAATTCCCACAGTAGGACAAATTCCAAGAGTCCTTGTTCACCATTTGGACACCATGAAAAAGGTTAGTAACAATATGAATTTTTCTTTTTTTGAAAAATTAAAGTTTATTATTTGGTTTGGTGGTAATACATACTAATAACTCCTAACATCAAAAGTAAATAAATTTTTAAATGTTTTAAGATATAATTATCTTAAGATAAATTACAATTTTTTCATATCAAAAGAATACACCCTTTAAAACTTCTTAATAATGGAGACATTCTACTTGCCATTTATGAGAAACATATTTAGAAGTAAAATGCTTCTCTCTCTCTAAAATTACTTTAATCAAATCCCTAAATTACATTCTATATATATAGAAAATCTATGTAACTAGAGAGAGAGGGATTGTCGGAAAGGTGATGGGGAGGAACTTTACATTTGTTGAATTGTGTGTGTTTCGACTGAGCCACTTGTCAAGTTGATATGTTTATCAAGCGTCATATATTACGTACCGACGGTACCGACAAGATTCACATTTTACAATTGGTATCATCTCATTGGGCTTAGGAGTTCTGTGCGTAAAAACAAATGATTTATGGGTCTCTTTCCAATATCATTTTCTTTTCCGTCCAAGTAAATCTATTGATAGTTTCAACTTCTGCCAAGTATACGTTTAATTTCAATACTCGCACCTGCTTCTTGGCTTGCATGTTTGGAGAAAGAGACATCCAAGTTATAAAACAATCCCAACTAATTACATATCATGAACAATCTAGTAGTCCATGGAAATTTTCAACCATTTAACATGACATAATCAATCTTATATCCCTGTTCAATTTTGAAACTAGGTCAAGTGTAAATACAAGCTCAGTTCTTGTAACCCAAAAGCTCACTTTTCAGGGCAGCAAAAGCCAGGTAAGGACATGGAGATCAAAGCAATCTATAACTTTTTCACTTTCCTCCTTTATGATCACATGAAAGAGTTCAAATCTGATGTCTGTCTCCAAAAAAAACAAATTAAAAAAGTATGATCTTTTAAAGAATCCCAAGTTGCTAGATGGCCAATCAAGTTGTAGGTGATTAAGGTCAAAACATCACAACCAAAATCTTGACTTTGTAGGACAAAGGTACTTCATTGTACCAAGGTCTAGAGTTGTGCCACAAAAAAGCTGTGTGGGTGGTGCAAGTCAGAACAAAATCCCATGCAACTGCTTGTTTCTGACTTCCTAACAAATTTGTGAGATGCCCACCAGCTGCAGACAAATTTTAATTACCTGCCAAAAAGAAGAAGAAAAGGTCAGTACTCAATCCCCACTTCTTACCAACTTGGAATTGGCTTCAAAAAGTGCGGTGGCTTTTTCCTTTTTATCTAGTGAGGGGCCATCTAACTACAGATTTTGAGTCATTAATTCTTTTTATCTAGTGAGGGGCCATCAAACTACAGGTTTTGAGTCATTAATTCTTAATTAGGAGCCTCTTCTAGTTCATAATCCATAACCTTGAACACAATTCATTGAAACAGAATCAATGCTTGAAGAAAATGATATTCAACACATTTTTTTCTTTGTGGGTATGCTTGATAGGTTAATTACCTAATGTTTTCACTTTTAGTTGAAATTAGTGCTTGACATGTTCTATGAACACTCGTGTGGTTAGCTGGTCAACTGGGGTTCTTTTTTTAGACTTATCAGACCTGTGCTGTCTGGTCACAATTAATCCCTCATACTGGCTAGCTAATAGCAGAAGGTTACTTGGTTCATTTGACTACTCTGTGGGTTGGTATTATTGCACCAAAACCAGCCTAACACAAACAAACAATTAAATGATCACTAGCTTTGATTAATAATTAATGGGGTAATTATCTCTAAAGCTAAATAATTAATATCTGTGAAGCTCATCTGGGGGAACTGGGGTCTTAGGTTCTGCTGTAAGTTGTAATCCATTAAATCAGTCCACTTTGAATTAATTTATAGTGGACTAATTTAACAAGCATTTACTTAATTTTACTATTTCTTAGATGTCTAGCATGTCATCACTTATCATAACAAGCATTTCTTTCATAACAAATACTATTTTACTTGTTTATTGGGTTTTGTTTCCTTTCACCCTTTATAATATTGAGTTAAAGTCAAAATATTTGATTAATAAGATATTTATAGTTAAATGCATGGTTTCTGTTACATATTCACATTTTTCTTAATTTATGTTATGAACTGATTCCTGTCTTACACTTGACTTTTTGAAAAAATATAGATATATAAATTTATCATTCTATATAGTAGTAATGGCTGAAATTAATTTAAACCAGAATTTTGAATGAACAATGAAGAGGAAAAGTATTTTAGGTGAGATGGTACTGGTTAATCCATTAACTGGTCCATAGAAATATGATGATTGATTGGATGTCAGTATCGGAGGACTTGTTAGTCAAAGTCAATGTTCTATCTAGGCAACCAACTGGCCAACCAAATGTAGACTTTGTATTAATTTGATGCTCAATCACACCGAAAGGTGATATATATATTCTGATTGGCCAACAAAATTTTATTTATTTGTTGGTTTGTGATCAGACATAACCTTTTCTTCTACATTAAGCAATATCGTGGCATGACATGTACCTTAGGACTAATAAGCCATGTGAAAAATATTTTAAACCATTTATATAAGCCCTACTGAGATTTGATTTATAAATTTTGTTAATCTATATTAATTAGATGTGCCCCATAAAAAAATTTATATGGTTTGATTTTGTAGTAATTAATGTTGTTTGCTTGGCTTTCTTTTTTACCCTTCAAAGTTTCGACTTTTTACTTTTGTTTTAATCATCTATACTATTATATAAAGCCAACCCCTTATTTTTTGCCTGACATTATATACCCAAGATGTCTTCCATATTTTTTTTCAAATTTACTTCAACACCCATGTTTGTTAAGTCACGTGTATCAGTAACCAACTTCCCAAGTAACGCTCTTGGTTTATAGTTCTTTTTTCATGCACATAGCGCGTGCATTCCGTTGGTATTGTAAGAGGAGATGGATCATTATATACTCATAAAAGGACTTTGAAAGCAAATGAAAGAGTAAAAAAAGACCTATATGGAGTCTAATAGAAATGATTTAGATATTGATCATATTATAAATGTTACTACCAACTGCTACTAAATGCCAATTTTCTTGTAGTGTGAAGATATGGTTTTTTAATACAGTTTTGATAGAATATTAATACAATCCCTTTTTTCTTCGACCTTTGATAATATATATGATTAATTAGGTTGATTTTTCAGCTCCTTAGTATACAAGCGATCTCCATCAATGGATGGTCAAGAAACTTTTGCACGTGTGCTGATCTTGTGTATATAAAGAATTTTTCCTTCTGACTTCCATGGCAAATATAGTTAAAGGTCACTGCATGATTAGAAAATTTGATTCACCAAAACTACTGCAGAGATTGATTAGTTGATGGTTCTTGAAAGGATAACATTAAGTTTGCAGGATATATAATGTGTTTGATTACTCAACTCTTATCCTCATTGGTGTGAAAGCTTTGAGAAGGAAAAAGAGTATTAGTACACATTCAAACATCGTAATGCATGACGCTAATGCAGCTTTCTAGATTTTCTCTAACGAATTCACAGTTCTTTATCCAAATTTTGGTTCAACAACGACTTTAGTCATCTTCTATAATTTTAGTTTAATTGAACTGGGTCACCATGCATTTATTTAAGCTTACTCTTCTTCCAACTGAATTATATATCCTTTTCGGATTACCCGTTTTACGGTTAGGTAATTTACATCGTCATTGGCTAATTGATCATTTTCAACCTTGCGATTGATCGTTAATCATGGTTTCGTGTAATTTTTATATTATAAACAAGAAAACTTCAACTTCTAGCTGATGTATTCTTGATAATCACTTGACTAAAGATGTAATTAGAGATGGCAGAAGGGTGAGGGTAAGTGGATAAGAGCAAGAGGTTAATGGGTATTGACTCTACTGACCTGCCCAGTTATCACCAACTCAATCAATCTACCAAAAGTTTCCTTTTCAAAAATTGAATATGAACTAAAATGATTTATATGGAGAGGAAAGGGTTTCACACCTACATCTATTATTCTCCAAAACTGATTATCATTTGAGAAATTTGCACAACTGAGAGGAGCTAAGGGTTGCAATTTTACACTAAATTTCTGGGTGATGGACCAAAGCATATTTCATTTTGACTTTGTAATTTTCTGGGTGTCAAATAAAAATGGAATATCTCCTGTTGGTGGAACGTCAATGCACAATGAAGACCATGTGTGAAAGGGAAAGACAAGCAGACAACCGTGTGGAAAGGGAAGATCGGATATGTGAAGAGAGCTGCCTGATTTGAACCCTAACCCAGGATAGAAAGATCATTTGTCATGTCAATGCTTCCTGCTTTCAAGAGTTTCACCATCCATGACCTGGTAATCAAAGACTGGCCTAGTTGTTACTAGAACCCAGACCAGTCCTCCAACGCTTCGCACAAGTTTCTACACCATGTGCACTGCACCTGGTTTAATCAAGCCCGGTTACAAGTTTACATCAAGATTGGGGACATCAACCAAATCGAATCCAAAGAGCAATAACAGTCGGTTCTGGTCCTTCTGGATGGTCAAATAACAGCAGTCTTTTCCAAACAAGGAATAAAGGATCTAGCCAAGTGGATTTTCTGTTTTTAGACAATTTCACCTTCCCTTGAGGTTTTTGAAATACTGGTTTAACAATTTGAGGTTTGTTGTGTGTAAACATCTCCCTCTTTTAGAGGGTTGATCATTCAAAATTCTAACAGTTTTAATATTATTGATTAGGTGGCAAGAAATAAAATATATATTGACAGTTTTGCCCATCTTGTTCTAATTATTTAAAATTGAATACCAAGATTACCCTTCAGCGGGTTGGTTCATTGTTTTACAACATTGGTTCAAATGAAAAAGGTTTGCATCTATCCTGAGGGCATTTTTGGTACATAATATATAAATAAAGCCTTTTAAACATAGATAAGATGGGTAAATTTGTGAATTTATATTTTCTCAATTATGATTTTAACGATCAAACCTCTAAAAGAGGGAGATTGTTATACATAGAAACCCTTTTATCGATAAATTGGTATTTTAGAAACCTTAAGGGGCAAGTGGGATTGTTGGAAACTTCAAGGGAATAAACTATAAATATCCCTTATAAAAAAAAAACTGGCTTTCAATTGCCAGTTTTGATCTAGATCAAAATATGGTAGGGCATTAGATCAAGGGAAGTTTTTTCCCTTTTTTTTTTCCTAATGAAATTTAGAAACTAGGGTCTCTAATGGGCTAAGTTGGGCTGGACTAAGCAAAGGTACACATGCCGATGTTACCTTGCCACAGATTTAGAGCACCCAGTCCATGCCCAAGCCTTTTCCTAAAATAATATTAAAACCCCAAGTCTGGCCTAACTAGGCCTCAATGTTGTTAACTTCTTATTTTCTTGAATTTTATTAGTAAAAAACTCTGCACTATTCATGTTTATCTATACTTTAAAGATTTTATCACCTATCTTTCAAAGGCAAGTAAAAGGGTATAAAAAAAGGTCATAAAATATACTAGGAATATGACAAAATAGTTTTAATTTATATATAAAATCATCGACCTCTAATTTCATACATGCATGAAAATTGATAATGCAGTTGGGCCAAGCATCAGAATGCCTAATTAAAGTCTACTCCTAATTATTTAGGGTTTTAGAAAATTTTTGGGTTTTATAAAACAGAACCAAGCAAGTCCAAGGGCCTAAAAGGGTCCTAGCCAGGTTAAAACTAGTCAGTCTCCTTAGCCTATGTTGGCAAGGCCCACTTTTTGCACTAAGGTTTAATATGTACTCTGAAAGAGTAACTTAAGGTTTTAAGGAAATCTGTCCATCCTCTGTGAAGATTCCAGATGAGTGCCCCATTTTTTTAATTTGTCATTTATTTTTTAGAAAAAGAAAAACTTTCATGATATTCAAGGCTTACTTAAAACTAACTTGTTTATTTCATTTTACCAACTTAAGAAACATTAAAAAAAAAAAATCTGTAATAGTAATAGCAAATTGAAGTTGTGACAGAAAAGAAAAAATTTTATTATAAAAAAAAAACTAAAATTTTGAATTGCATAATTTATTACAAAAGTGAAATTATGTATAATATAACAATGAAAAGCACAAAAATCATATTTATAAATCAAGTATAAATAGAGGCAAATACAGTACAATCGGGCCGGATCGAGATTAATCAAATCCCATTCCAAGCCCAACCCATCATTTCACTAGGTCTAGCCTGGCTTGACAAATTAGTTGGGCCAATATATATTGTCTACCTTGTCAAAATACTACACCCACCAGCACTAACATAATTACCATAACTGTTACTTCAGCCACTAAAAACTAATTTTAAATAAAAGGTTACCAAACAATAGTTAATTATATGTGGAAAACAAGACCATACATATAGAATAAGGATGAAATCTCATACCCCTCACATCATATTCGCCTCAAATTGATTGTCTAGTTCAACTTGAAAAACAAGCATGGAGGCATGGGAGGTCATGCATGTAATTAATTATCTCAAGGTCAAATCAGGATCATCTTCATCATCAAGATCTGGTTCACTTGATAGCCTAAATCTCTTAGCATCTTTTGGTGCTGTTCTTCCTCCCTTCTTTGGCTTTCCCCTGAGGAAGAGAAATTTCATTGTGAATGAGAAATAACTGGTATATCCCTGAATGCAAGCATACAACCCTAACATACTTGTTTATGCACTCGCATTGGATATTAATTTTATCATCACCATATGGCTCTTGGCACCAAGGCATAATTTTTCAGTTACAGGGAAAAAAATTAAAAGAAGATTTATACTCTAACAAAGCTTAGACATCTTTCTACAATCAAATAAGAATTCAAGCATAGGGGTAAACAATGGTAGTACACTTACTGTCCATTTGCTGGAGTTCCTCCAATCTTTGGCAGACCATGACCAAAACCTGACCTAGCATCTATGTATATACACATAATAAGAAAAAACAAAGAAAATGGCAAGGGGAAAGTTAAATGTAAATCTGCTAATATGGGCTCACCATCTCTTCCAGATACATGTTCCTCAGCCTGAAATAACAAAAGGAAAACAGTTGGCCCATATAACATAGCTAAACACGTTTTTCTGCCATTTGTTAAGATCATCAAATGATGTAACTAACAGACTAGCCAGATCATTGGACAATGACTCTATTTATGCCTTCATTATCAAACAAGATGATGATTGAAGGACAGTTATATGGCAGAGAGAGTTTTTTCTAGTTTTTGCATCTGTAGTGGTATATTATTTCCACATTGTCTCATTTTCCCTTCTCTTTCCAGTTCTCGGGGTCACTTCTTTTCTTGTGTTTCTCTTCTTTCCTAACAAAATTTTATTATTTACAAAAGAATGAAAAATAAAAAATAAAAAATCCTTCAAGAAATAAATGGAAGTGGAAAACGGAAATCAAGATGAGGAAAGAATGCTGGAAGTGCCATTATTAATAAATACAGTGATGCATCAATAACTAAAAGTTAAGCAATCAAGGAAACATACTGCTGGTGAGGTAACTGAGGACAACGAGAACAGACGATCTTCAGGCTGCAATTTCCTGGACCTCTTTAGGCTGCAGGAATGAATTTCAAAGAAGTTTGTGTTATCCAAAATTGATATCCATCATAATCCAACTAAATCACACTTGAATTATTAATTATGAGCAATGTTGATGATATCAGTAAGTCTCAGACCCAAATTCAACCCAAACTAGAACACCAAAATGACTTACCGAATTATGCATAGATATGTGTAACACACATATGGAGTATATAATTAAGTGGTATTGTGTAAATTGTTGATTCATAATAAATCAATCCAAGCTTCCAAAGAAGTTTAATGTTTCATTTTAAGTTAGATAATTATTCACATCCATAAATTCAGTAACGCAGCTAGAAGATGGGCATTAAAAAATGAAAAGTTTAGAATTGGTCCTTCAACTTCAATGGCTATCCTCCATTGTAAAAAGCATCAGGCCAAACACCGCACTGGCGCACCATGATACAACTGAAATTTGCAACAGACAAGGCAGATTCTCCATCCTCAGTCTGTGAACTGCCATCCACAATCTGAGGATCTTTTTATATCTGCCCTTGGTCTTTATATCAAAAGCAATTTACTTTTCACCTTATGTAACCACTTCTATGACCATGAGAGATCATACAGTCCTTTGAGTTTGTTTTCCCTTTCCTATATCTAGAAAACAGAAGATGGAGATTAAATAATATGGAGATTAAATAATATACACTGATAAAAATGTGAAGTAAAATTGAATTCTCTACTGATATATGTTTAAGCAGCACAAAGATGCATTTCAAAGTAACATGAATAACAAAGGGTAAAAAGGTCATGTTTTCAATTAGTGCATCCGGTATCAGTATGGTTCACTGTCAATACTAATACATATTGGCCACAACCATGTAATGCCTATTCAGTCAATTACAAAAAAAAAAAAAAAGGTTTCCAACATCCTAAAACAAACATCATATTTAAAAATATAAAACAATGTTTATAAATGCAGATATATTGAATCTAACTTGTATTTTCAATTGTATCATCCAGAGTATGCATCAATCACATTTTAAGCACAGTTTACATAATTCCATGAACCATACTTACAAAGTACACAAGATTAGCTTGAATATATCAAAATAAATCAATTTAACGAATGAACAACTTAATTAAGTCTTTCATAACAGAATCATGGCCAGAAAAACCCAAATGTTTTGCAAGTAGTAAGCAATAGGTAAGAAATCTTAACCAGCTGCCCGAGAAATATTTTGAATAAAAATTGAGAGTTTCATCTAATCATGAAACAAGTTGTGGTAGAGTAACAAAATAAAACTTCTGGTTTTTGCAGCGAAAATAGAGTGTCAAAGTGCGTCCTGATTTTGTGCTAACCACCAATGCAGAAGTAATTTAGAAACACAGGATGCACTGAAACTGTTATGATGCATGATTACAGTAAAAGAGATGAGTTTTTACGAGAACCTTTTAGTTAAGATACCTTTCCGGGACATAAAGGGTTTGTTCAAATCATAAACCACCATGTCATCAGTGAAGTGATTTTTCACACAGAAAGGGACATGATATTGCATTCTCAATTAGAAAATCTTTATTTTAGCAAGCTTATTATAGTTTCAAATATCAAAAAATAAATAACTACATATGAATGTATGATTGAGAGGGCAATGAATTATTGCTGTTATGAAAGGGAAAAAGAGCAAATTCACATACTTGGCAGTGCTCTTAGATGAAGAAAGAAATCCTTCAAAACCTTTCAGCACATTCCCATATAGGTTTGAATCTTGTAAGTAACTTGTTTCTAAATCATAGATCTGGAATTAACCACACATTAGGCAGATAAAAAAACTAAAAGTCCATGGACAAAGCTTAGCTCAAATGATTAAGATTGGAAAAACAAAATGATTTCACCTATAAATCCCAAATTGATTGAATATGCAACATTTGGATGGTTGTAACCTTAGACTAGTTGTAAATCCAATTAAAAACTGAAAAAAAAAAGCCTAAAATCAATTAAAATAAAGTTTTTATTCTCTCCATCAAACCATACCAAAATTACAGAAAAATAATATCCTTATCAAAGCTATATCAAAATATTTCTAATTTGTTGAGATCCACTTGAGCTGATAAATCTAACAAAGTTTCTTAAAATTCTTAGAACACGTGTTCAATTACCGAAAGAAGCTAATTTAAGAACTCAAATCAGAAACATGTTCAAGTACCAGAAGAAGCTCAATTAAGGACTCAAAATCATAACCAATGAAATTGTAAGACGCAGCACAAAACTTTACAATAACATTAATCAACGTGAAGACCTATTCAACTACTCAAAAAAAAGTTCTGAGACTGACTTCAGGTCAGGCACTCATTGACAATGAGATGACCCTCAGACCCCTCACAGAAACATATACAAGAGAACCCATAAAAAGTTTTCTGCCAACGATGAATTACTTCGAGAATTTGAACAATATGAAAATATCTTAATACAGATGTAAATCATACCCTCCTTCCCATTACAAAGAAGAAAAACTTAGTGAACAGAACCGTAATTTCTCAATGATTCGTGACATGAGGGAATTTTTGAACAAGATAAAAAATTACAAATGCGTTTTATGCAATGGAACACAAACTTAAAAAAAAAAAAGAGTAAAATCAGAGGAAAAAGGAAAAGGGGCTAGAAGGAACAAATAACCTGCTTTTCAATATTTCGGAGCTCTTCATGAAGCTGTTCTCTCTTGCTCATAATAGACGCAAGTATTGCCGAGGGGTTCGAAGAGGCTCGTTGCCCTGAGAAACAACACAATCCAAACAACCAAAATTTCGAATTCAAATTTATCAAAAGAGCTTATATTTTTGAACAATTATGTCCTCCCAACGGCTACCTTCCGGTTCCATTTACGCGCGAAACTTCGAACTTTTCCACGAAAGAAACTAAAAGCTTCAATTTGATCCTAAATCTCTCTCTTCCTCTTTACATACAAATTCTAGGGCACATAAAGGAACGCCGTTTTCCATCCTTTCAAAAAAAAATTGTAAATAAAAATCAAAATTCTCTTTGCGGAATGCGGAACGTCGGCTCCTTTTCGTAGAGTTTAAATTAATGGGATATTTACTGCTTACCCCCTTAAGTTCGGGACAATCCTAGTTTCCCTCTTAAAGTTCTTAAAATATCCAGGTTCACTATGTTTAACACTCTCCCCCTTTTTAAAGATATGACACTTCAAATTTGACAATTTTGCCTTGCAAGGATGTTTTTGATATTATGACATAAATAAAGCTGTTTACTTTTAAATGTAAATGATATGGGTAAATTTGTACATTAATATTCTCTTAGTTATGATTGTAACAGTCAAACCTAAAGTGTGTAGATTGTTACACGCATAAATCCTCAAGGTAAATTTGTAAATTAATATTCTCTTAATTATGATTGTAACAGTCAAACCTCCATTGCTGTCATTTCCCTGTTAAAGAAGCCTAAAGAAGACATTCCATGGAGCATTAGAGGAATCATATTAGATGCATTAACTTACTGCAATCACATACAAAGCTTGACTTTCAATCATGTCTACTGAGAAGCAAATCAAGCTGCGGATTCTTTGGCCAACTTTGCATTCGATAATTTTTCATGTACTTGGATCTCTAAGCCTCCCCCTTTCCTGTCTACTATTTTGGTGGATGATCCCAGGGGGAGACATTCTATTCGTCTCATTACTTAGCTTAATATATGTCTTTTTCTCATAAAAAAAATGTGTAGAGTGTTACACATAGAAATCCTCAAGGTATTGAAGTGATGATATTTTATAAATTTCAGGGGGGAAATAGGATTGTTGTAAACCTCAAGGGGTAAATTGTAACTTCACACTGGAGTTTCAAACAATATATATTGCACAAACCTTCCTTTGGTGTGGAAAATATTACACATGGCTCCCTTAATGTTTTCAACATAACACTCACTTCCTCTAAGAATTTAGTACATTTACCACTTTATCAAGTTGTGGCTAAAGATAACTTTCAAAAAAAAAAAAAATTTGTTGTGGCTAAAGATTTTTACGAGCTTGGTAGTTTTTTTGCTAATTGAGATGGTTCCAGCATCATCTATATCTATACTATATATAATGGGAATAGGCCCCTTGTGCCAACAAAATGTGCAGCTTTCCAAAATAGCCCTTACACACCTATTGAGAAGATTTATTAATTTAAGGGTACAATGGTTATAATTTCTCAATTTTAACTTAAAATCAGTCCTCTCCCACGCTCTCCCTCCCTACCTACCTTCTCACACACGTGCCGTATTGCACGTGTACCTTGCTAGTAAAGTTAAAACACACCATTTTAAGGGAATGTTGGAGAACCCTTTGTTTCAAGTGGCTAGAATTGTATTTTGCTTGATGTGAGTTTAAATAATGGCGAGATCAACAATGCAAGAACTACATTGTCAATTTTGCAGTGATTCTACATGGCATGCTAAGATTGCTTGTGTAGATTTGTCTTTCTTGTATTGGCCTCCTCTTGCTTATTTACATTTATTTATTTCATAGAAATAATTATATTTTTCAAAACTTTACAAATTATTTTAGATTTCATATAATTTTTAATCTCAGGAATTTCATGGCACGTCAACACTTAAAATCCAGTGGCAAAAGTGTCATGCCAATGAAATTTCCGCCAAACAACACATAAGATTTTAATAAAATGGCATTAGAATTGGCACAACAACCTTGGTGTTAGTGAATGGCACACAGTGTTAGTGAATGGCACACAGAATATTGAGGTCAAAATCTTGGCTCTTAATTTTACTTAGGTAGTACATGTTATATTACATACACTTAATTTTAGCTAAATTTTGTGTGGGTTGGTGGTTATTTAGGGCTAAAGGAGTTTTTAAGAATTTGTTAAAGGAATTATTAATATAAAGAAACGTTGGGTTAGAATGCTCGAGTTTGCTTTATACGTGTAGAACTGCACGTATGAAGAAAGAGATAGAGGAAAAGGTAACAGTTCTGCAACTAATTATTAAGTTTTCAAAAAATTGAGACAGTTTTGACTATTATACCTTTTCATTAATGATTCCTCAAAATATAATATGTAAGGGCTGTTTTGAAAAGTCAGCACAATTTTGTTGGCGCAGTTCCCAAGAGGGTGCCACCCGTTATATATAGTATAGATAAAAATAATATAGATAGATAGATAAATAATAATAATAATAATAGAAGATAATTAAGGGGATTATTTTCTAATTTAATTTAGGGTAGAATAAGAAGACATCAACTGCTCACTTGTGAAAGGGACGTGACTTTTGTCTAAGCTATCCGCATCAATTAGCAAAAGCACAAATTAATAGAAATCATCTATGCTATATATAACGCATGATGGCCCCTTGGGAATCGTGCCAATCAAAATGTACAAGTTTTCAAAAAGAGCCCTTATACATCATTTTGAAGATTCATTAATAAAAGGGTATAATAATGAAAATTGATTCATTAATAATTAGTTACAAAACTGTGCCTCCTTTTATTAATAATCAAACTGAGTTGGAAATTTTTATTTGGTGTTCTTCATGCCTTTGGTTTCTCTGCCTGTGTGATAGAATTGATCATGTAATGTGTATTTTTAGTGTCTTTTAGCGTCGTGTTTAATGGAAAACCTGTTGGCAATTTTACTGTGACCAGAGGATTGAGACAAGGTGATCCCTTATCTCCATATCTCTTTATTTTGTGTCAGTAGGTTTTATATTTAGCCATATTTCGAGCTAAGACTGGTGGACGATATCGAGGCATTCAATTAAGGCGCGGAGTTCTGTCAATTTCACATCTGATGTATGCTGATGATTGCAATGTATATGGGTACACTGCTGAAAGAGAAGCTCATTTGATATGGCGGATCATTAACAGATAGTGTACTGAATTAGGACAAAGCATCAATAGACTTAAATCCTCTCTTCAATTCAACAGAAATACTCCAAGCCTGAGAAGGGCAAGCATGAGATATTTGTTTAATATTCCTTCCTCACAAACCATAGATAAGTATTTGGGTGTTCCTGTTTTTCACAAAAAGCCTCTTTACCATGAATGCTCTAACATTTA
Organism: Buxus sempervirens; assembly: GCA_947561395.2. Classification (NCBI taxonomy): domain Eukaryota; kingdom Viridiplantae; phylum Streptophyta; class Magnoliopsida; order Buxales; family Buxaceae; genus Buxus; species Buxus sempervirens. The sequence continues at coordinate 22,959,261 of OX387195.1, forward strand.
TCTAGAATGGCTGCCACGCTTGTTGGTTGGAAATCAAAATTACTATCTCAAATAGGGCAGCTTACTCTAATCAGCTCTGTTCTTAATTCTCAATCACTTCATTTAATGTCTAGTCATTTGTTGCCTGCGGGAGTCCTTTCCAAAATGGACAGTCTTGCTAGGACCTTCTTTTAGAAACCCCATGATGAATCTAAATCCTTACATACAATCTGCTGGGATAGAGTAAAACTTCCAAAAAAAAAAGTGGTGGTCTTGGAATTAGAAGACCTTCACTTGTGAACAAGGCATTGGTTTCAAAGCATGCATGAAAGTTGGCAGAGAAATCATGAAGGATAGGTATTTTCCTCAATCCTCATTTCCTTGGCTTAGAAAAGGTAGTGCGTGGATTTTAGCCAATGGAAAAGACATGGATATTCTTGAAGACCAATGGTTGGGAAACAGATCAAGTAAAATCTCCATCTCTATAAATTCCCATGCTTTTTCACTATCCAAGGTGAGTGAGTTATTCCTTACTGGTTCTTTGGATTGGAATCTACCTCTACTTCGTCGATTTTGGAACAAAGCCGAAATTGAGAAAATTTTAGCAACAAAGATTAATCCTCTTCTTTCCAATGACAAGCTTATATGGATGCTTACCCTTCAGGATCTTTCACTGTACGTAGCTTTTGCCTACCATCCATTGCTGTCTTCTCAAAGCTCATCTTCAGGTCCAAACTGGAATATCATTTGGTGGCTAAAGTGTCCAGTTAGAAAACGTTTACTTTTGTGGAACTGTTTATGTGTTGGCTTACCTACGGCTGATTTACTTGCTCAAAGGTTGGGTTATATTAATTCCTTATGTAAGTTATTCTCATGATCGCAAAGAAACCCTGGAGCATCTATGGTTGCATTGGGCATTTAGCAGAGCTGTATGGTTTAAGGTCATCGGGGGATCATTGCAATAGGTAGGGCCTCAAAAAAGCCTCCATCCCTTTCTTTCGATTTGTTGGATTTCCTAAGCACGGTAGCTTGTTTCGGATGGGCAATACGGAAATCTAGAAATATGATGCTGTTTTTGAAGCTAAGACGCCTTTGATAGAATCAACATGCTGAATATTGTGTAGATATCAGCAGGATACTCAATTGCTCCAGCTACCTATCTACATGGTGGCATCCAATTCGGAGGATATAACTCCTGGTTTGAAGAAAGTGGTTTGGGAGCCTCCTTCGTTGTTGTTTATTAAAATAAATTTTGATGGCTCTCTCAGAAGGTCTTCTATGGAAGCTGGGGGCAGGAGGAGTATTTAGGGATATGCGAGGCAAATTCTTGGAGGGTTTCACTCTAAAGGTTAACGCTACCATTTTGTTACAGGCAGAGGCATTTGCAGCCCTTGAAGGACTTCCACTAGCACAGGCATTGGAGTATGATCGCATTATTCTTGAAGGGGACTCTTCACTTCTCATCCAACTATTTGACAATCCATCTCAAGAAGTTCCTTGGCGAATAAGCGGGACCATGGGGAACATCTGACATTTATGTGCTTTTTTTTGGTTAAATTTCAGCATATTTTCAGAGAGGGTAATCAGGTAACAGATTTGTTAGCTAATTTTGCTATAAATCAGTTTCAATGTACTGGGTTGTATTCCCCTCCCCTGTGTTGTCCACTTTGTTACTAGATGACGCTCGAGGCTGTGTACATATTAGAATTTAGAATATAATATATTACGATATTTTCTATTAAAAGGGAAAAAAAAAACCTTTTTCTTCGTAGGTGCAGTACACCACGTCCACACCGCTAATATTAAAGAAGAAAAGTGGCAGACGTCTTTGTGGAAACATTTTGAGAGGGTTTTTTGGTTCGTGTGGAACCCTAGGGCTTTGCGCGTTTAGGCATCATCCATGAGTATGCGTCGCTGAGGTTCCTGCACTCTTCCCCCATTGTCTCTGTGGTTCCGTAAAGCTCTCCTCTGCCTCTTCACCCTCCTGGTTTTGCCTCGCCCAAGTCTCTATAGGGTACCCGACCTCAAACACTTTTGCCATCCATTAACCCTAGTCCTCGTTGACCTCAAACCCTTTTGCCATCTGATGTACTTTTCACAAGTGCATGAATTCGTAACAAGTAATAAAGTGATGAAATAGAGTGTCGAACCCATAGGGAATTTTAGTTACTAATTACTGAAATTTCTATCCTAAATTTTATTTTGACAATTGAAAAGTGAGATGAATGTTTAATTAACAATTAAAATTAATAACTAATAGAATAAATGAATAAGATTCAATAAGAGATTAAGATACTAAGGCGTTTGATTTCATCATAGCCAATCCGGATTAACTCTTAAATACACATGCCCTTGAATATTATAACCCAATTTGAAAGCGAAAATCCCTAACTTATCCAATGGTCTCTCTCGAGTACCAATGAACTTACCTCTCCACGATAACCCACGATATCTCTATGTGAATTTAAAAGCAAGTAGGCACATTAAGTTCTATGGATTTTCATGTACAAATACACAAAGCTACATAAACCATGTTAATACCTCTATCAACATGTAGAATATGGTATTTTATCACAAGGAACTTAGGTTGTATATCTCCTCTTGGTTTCAATACAACTACCAAATTCAATTAAATGGTGATCAAGCACTCAATTGGGTTAAGCACAATAATAAAATACTAAAAGGATGAATCATAAATTCAATAGCAATAATATTCAGAGTTAAAGCATCATGTCTAGATTACATCAAAGCCTTAGTAATAAAAAACAAAGTATAATAAACTAATGAAGATCCAAGCTCTAATTTCTCCCACGTCCTAGCTTCCTTCTCACGTTTCAAGCATCCACAAAAAAAAAACCCTCTCACGTTCCAAGCATCACCCTTTTATAGAAATCCCATCAGCTTGGCAACCAATCCTTGAGGAGAAATAGCAACTTTTCTTCAAACAAGAAACTCTCCAAGGGAAAAGAGAAGTTTCTTTTCTTGTTTAACCACGAATTTAGAAGTCCAAAAACGACCTCCTCTTTTCAATTAGAAACCTTTAAAGATCCTAAAAGTTATAAGAAGATCCCCAAGAAAAAGGAAACAAATCCGAAAAGTTCAGAATTTTATAATAGTTTTTATGACTTGAACGTTCGAATGGTGAATCTAACGCGGGTCTAACGCTCAAGTCATACAACTACTTCTCCTCTCGTTCGAACGAAGATCTCACGCTTGGCTCTATCAATGCCAACGTTCGAACGACATATAACGTTCGAATGTCGCCTCTAACGTTAATTGAACGCAACTCTCGGGTTTCTCTGCAGACTTTGAACGTTCGAATGGTGCTTCCCATGCTATCAAACTCAACTCTCGGGTTTCTCTGCAACTGGATTTTAATTTGCACTGAATGTTTGAATGGTACTTCAAATGGCTATCTAACGTTGATCATAACTTCTGCAATTTGAGTCCGAATGTTACGCCATTTAAACCATGACTTCTATAACCACCAAGAGTGTCTCTACATCAACAAATTAGGCACAATTTAGATAATGAAAATAAAATGCAAAGATGAAGGGATTTGGCAATTTCTAAGTAAAATTGGGAATTAAATATGAGATAAAACCAAATAATTCATGAAATTAATGTGCTCAAATGTGGTATTTTCATGACTTATCACCATCCATTAACCCTAGTCCTCGTTGACCTCAAACCGTTTTGCCATCCGTTAACCCTAGTCCTCATTGCCCTCCTAAATCATCATGGAAAACATAATAGCAAAGCTCTAGCAACTTGTCATTCCACCTAGACCAAATCTAACCTTCAACAGCCACGAGAAATCGGCTCATAGAAAAATGGGGCGCCAGTATCATCTGCGAAATGCCCAAGCATCATACTCACATAAATAAGAACTTCATGGATAGAATGTGGAAGGGCATAACTATTATCTTCACCACCCAAGTGAGAGAACATCGGTACATAATCAACTTCAAGGACAAAAAGGAAAGAGCAAAGATCCTAGCCTCTCAACTCTAGACAATGAATGGTCGGCTCATGAGGATGAGGGAAATAGAGAATGAAAAAGATGTAGTCGACCCAAAAATTGAAGAGATTACTATGTGGGTGCAGATCTCCAATATACCTCTAAAATACAAAGAGGAAGCAACAATAACTAAAATGATGCAAAGCTTTGGAAGGGTTTTGGAGGTTGAAGTTAACACAAAAGAGCCGAAGAGGCGCCCTCTACACGAATAACAATCCCGATTACAAGTTAAATACCAGCAAGTTTGTTTTTTGAAGAGGATGATGGTAAGAAATTATGGATAGAATTTAGTTATGAACACCTTCCTAACCTATGTTACTCTTATGGTTTCATTGACCATAACATTGTTAACTGTTCTAACTCCTTCCTCTGTAAGAATAAAGATTCTTCTTTGAAGGATGAAAACCGTCCCTACACATCCAGCATCAGTGCCATCCCCAGGAGAAGGAGCATCCAGATCCATGAACCCGGTGAGAAGCTCATAAGTCGCAATCAGAGAAACTCGGTCAGCAACGAGTTAAATCGAGGTCAACTCGCCCAAGGAACCCATCAACTCGGCGACCCCTCGAGTCCTCCGCCTGGCAGTGTTAGTGAGCAGTCTCATCAAAATCAGACTCAATTTGAGAATGTCTCTTCGAGTCTCCTGTTGGAGTTGTGGGTGGACCACAACCAAACAAATTGGGCTGACAATCCTAACCCGAACCCAAGTTATTCTGTTCCCATTAACAAACCCACTCTCCTCTTTGAATCCAGTCCAGGCCTTGAAGCCCACATCGAGACAAACCCAAACCCTTTTCTCCCTGAACTTTTCACCTTTGAAGCCAACAGTGGACCTTTAACCCAAACCCATCTTACCCAAAAGAAAAAACCACATCTGATCCTCTGGCTCATATTCAAAAAAAGAAAGCCCGTTAACCATCTGATGGAGATTGAGGAGGAGAGCTTCAATACGGACATCTTAGAGGACATGGGAGAGCCGTTTTTAACTAGTAAAAAAAGAAAATCCTGCATTGTGGTCTCTTCCCCGAGACATCACAATACAAGGAAAAACCCAGCTCAGTCGTGCCCTTGGGGGTTCCTCCAACCCCCATCCCCCACCATGATTTTCTTGGCAAGGAATTGTAGAGGAATTGGGCAACCCTCTACGAAGTGATATCTTCGCTTCTTAATTAGAAGTTATAAGCCCTTTTTGTTAATGTTATCAGAGACGATGGACTCTGGAAAAAATTTAGAACGAAAAATCAGAAAGCTAGGTTTCAATAACTTTTTTTGGATAGCCTCTCGAGGGTTATAAGGTGGTTTTTGATTACTCTGGACTAATGCTCTCTCATTAAGAATTAATTTGCAGGAAAGCTAGATGGTCCACATGGTTTTGAACCAGAACACAAATAGAGAAATGACGATTACTTTTGTCCATGCAAGCCACACTATCAATGTTCAGAAATACCAATGGACACAAATCAGAGCTATAGCGGCCAATATGGAGGGACCATGGATGCTGCTTGGTGATTTCAACGTGGTCCTGAGAGACAAAGACAAGCAAGGTGGAAATCGGCATAAGGTACAACAAGCTGAACTTCTTATTGATTTGATTAATGATTGTAATCTCATGGAACAACGCCCCAAAGGTTTAAAATTTATTTGGGATAATAGAAGGGGGGTTTAGCCAAGATAAAGGAAAAAATTGATCATGTATTATGTAATCCTAATTGGTTTTTAAAGTGCCCAAATCAGTCTATCTGTCAGGAACCCATCCTCGGCTCTGATCATAGTCCCACTATCATCAATCTTTGGCCCAATAAAGATCCCAAAAAGAAACCTTTTAGATTTGAATTTTTTTTGGTTGGAGGAAAAGGGTTGCATAGAAATCATTGATAAAGAGTGGAACAAAGAGGATAGGAATATGGACTTCTGTTTTCTAAGTGATAAATTTGAGAAACTAGGCTCTAAACTCAAAATGTGGAGTAGGAAAAACATAGGGAATCTGAATCTGAAAGTGAAGAAGCTGTTTAGAGACCTAACTGAAATTAAAAAAGAAATGGAAAACAACCGGAGTACCAATCTAAACAATCTTGAATAGAAAATCAGAGCTGAATACTTTCATATCCTTAGGCTGCAGGAAATCCTTTGGGCTCAGAAATCTATAATAAGTTGGATAAGAGAAGGTGATCTCAACAACAAATTCTTCCATGTCTCTACCCTAGCTAGAAGACAAAGAAATAGGATTACCAAAATAAAAGATGAAAATGGTGAGGAATTTTCTTAAATAAAAGACATTGAAAGAACTTTTGTGGAATACTTTTCAAATATTTTTCATGATAGCTGCCAGGAAGATGATCAAAATGAATTAGTAAACTTCCCTGCCATCAATAGTGAAATTGATAATGAGAGCCTAATGATTCCTATCACCGATGAGGAGATATGGTCAACTGTGAATCAAATGGGATTAAGAAAATGCCTTACACCTGATTGGTTCCAACGGTTGTTCTACAAAGTTTGTTGGGATTCTGTGGGCCCTAGAGTGATCCAAATGGTGAAAGATTTCTTTAGATTTGGTATCTTGGAACTTGGTTTAAACCACACTTACATCCCCTTAATTCCTAAGGTTGAGCATCCAAATAAAACCAGTGAATTTAGACCTATTACCTTATGCAATTTTAGCTATAAAATTATATCTAGAATTATGATTAATAGAATGAGACCCCATACTTGAAAAAACCATCTCCCCAAATCAAAGTGCTTTCATTGCTAATAAGTCTATTCATGATAATATCTTACTGGCCCAAGAAACTATGCATAACATCAAGAGTAGAAAAAAGGGTAAGTCTGGTGGTTTTGCCTTAAGATTGATCTCTCTAAGGCATGCGACAGACTTAAATGGTCAATGATAAAAGAAAACCCTCATAGCTTTCGGTTTCTGTAATCATTAGATATACCTGGTTATGCAATGTGTCACTTCTCTTGTTTGGAGACATTTGCATGATATAAAGAACTTAATTAGAAGAGGTATGGGTTGGAAGGTGGCAAATGGAGCTTCAATCAACATCACTGACACAAGCTGGATCTCCTTCATAGAGAACCAATCCATCCAACCAAACCTCACCGAGATTAGCAACATCGAAATAGTGGCAGACTTGGTTAACTCTAAAACAAATCAATGGGACTTCAACATATTGAAGAAGGTGTGGCTTAAGCAGATAACAAACATCATTAAGACAGTCCACTTGCACCCTTCCATTAGTAGTGATTGCCCTATATGGAAAGCTGGCCAGTCAGGTAACTTTTCGGTTAAATCTGTTTATGATTTGTTAACTAACAGAGGTGAATTGCAAGTAAATCACAAGTGGAAGAAAATCTGGAAGCTTGCTTGTCCACCAAAAATAAGGTTTTTTGTCTGGAAATGTATGCAGGGGGGTCTCACTACCAATGAATTAATGCACCAAAGGCTTTAGGCCCCCATCCAAGAGTGTTACCTATGCAAAGCAGCAACCGACAATAGCATTCACTTGTTCACTGAATGTTCTTTTACTAGAGCATTACTGTTTCCTTCAACAGGGGTAAGTTTAGATGGATTTGAATCTAATATCAACATGCTTGATTGGTGGTTTAGTCGGTTATAGGAAAATTAAGGTGAAGGTTTACCAAACGAGATGTGGGCTAACATAAGCTGGGCTGTCTGGAAAGCAAGGAATGAGGCATTCTTCAAACGTAAAACCCTAAATGTGCAACTTACTATGGCTGTTTTTAATTCTCTGCAGGAAGATTCCAAGTTACTGAAGGAGACAGGTGGAAGAATACCGCAAATAAGAGAGGAGCTCATATGGTGGAGGAGGCCGACAAACACTTCGTATAAGATTAATGTTGATGGGGCATCGAGAGGCAACCCCGGAGCAGCTGCATGTGGAGTAATTTGTAGAGACCAAGATGGGAAGTTCATGGCAACGGAGGCATGGAACATTGGGTGCATGGACGACAACAACAATAGCATAAGCACATGGACTCCTAGAGGGCATGAAATTGGCAAAGAGTCTTGGACTTCATTGCATCTAGATTGCGACCGACTCGATGCTCTTAACTCATATTATGAACGTTGGTGGAGGTACTATTCCGTGGACAATCGAAAACATCATTTCTGAAGCAAAGAATCTCAGAGGAAGCTTCGAAGTTTGCAATGTAAATCACACCTACAGTGAAGGCAAGAGAGCAGCGGATGGACTTGCTATCCAGGCCATTGATGAATACTCGTGCTTATAGATCAGCAGAAGCCCAGATTAAAATAAACTCAAAACTGGATGCAGATCATATTGGAGGTAATAATAAGTGTACGAAGGTTTAGAGAATTAATATATAAACATTTCCATACCCAAGAAGAAAATATATTTATCTTGTACGTCGTACACCATTCGTGCTGTTTTTGCATTTGCGGGCCCTGCGGGGCATGATCATGATATTGACTTGTGGGGGAGGAAATAACGCAGCCCGAATCCTCTCTTTCCTTATGGTCATTCGAACGACGATAGGGCGACGCGTGTCATCTCTCTCCTCAACAAACGTCGACTAACGCGTTCGGTCCGTTAGTTTGAGTTTTTGGCCAAAACCCGTTACTTTTGGACCGTCCAACCACTAGACCAAGGAGGCATTAGACCGTGGTTCGCCCGTGAGCATTCCTCTACCTATTCAAACGAAGTTGACGAACGCCCAAATACCTGTTCCGACGAGCGCGAGAGGCAGAGGATTTTCAAAAAATCCTTCAACGTATACAAAACCACCTTCCTCTTCAACATTTGCAAGCTTCTTGGTTTAGCTCGTTCCTCTCCAACGAACGAAGGACACCAAACTTCTTGGTTTACCTCCTTTCTCTCCAACGAACGAGAAACAACGTTTGCATATTTCTTGGTTAACCTCCTTCCTCTCCAACGTTTGCATCTTTAACTGATTTGTAAGTGTTGACTTGATTAGTATCATTTCATTTCCCTTGTTTTTTTGTATGCAATATTCATGAAATGACTTATACATACATTTCTATGTTTCGAATTTTTCCACACCCATATATACATTATACATGAATTAAAGTCAGAGAAAAAAGGAAAAGAAAAGAGAACCACATATTTCCCCCAAGATGGACTTTTGTCCAAAGTGAGTCAGACTTACGGTTCTATGTTTTGTTTTGATTAGCTTTAAATGATATTTAATTGTTTGTGATTAATTTAAGGGATTGGGTTTGATATACATTAGGTGTAAAGATGTTTCAATAATCTAGTTTTTGGGAGGTAGGGCTAGAAATGAGCAAATCTTGAGTTCAATAATTAGATGATTGGATTATGAGATATCATATGTGAATAGATACAATTTTTTAATCTTTAGAGCAAATTATACTTACTTCCTTTTTGGTTTCTAAAAACTGCAAATACCTCCCCTGAGGACCTGAGGTTTTAGAATGAGATTAACCACTCTTGTCAGAGTTGTAAAATAATTTTAAAAAAAAGTGATAATTTGATCATTTTATCCCTCATTAATTTTTATTTAAAGTAATAAATTTGAAAGTTAAGATCAAATCACTCATGATTAATTGTTAATTCTAATTGTGAAAATAATATCATCTTTCATTATCAAAAATCTTATTAAAAGTTTTGTACATAAAGAAGGATAAATTCCTTAAAAAAATCGAAGTTTAATAACATTAATTTAAAAAATAGAAGAGGAATATGCGGTTGATAACAAAATCAAAAGGGAAGATGGTGTTATCTCAAAAACCTCAAGCGGTACAATCAGTTGTTAGAAAAGGTTGGTAAATTTAAGACCCACAGGAAACAAGATGGACAAGGCCGAGATTAGGCTCAAACATTTTTGCCAAGCCGCCTACACATCTCGTAGATAGAAATGCAGAGAAAGCCCAACCTATAAAGAACTTATATAAACCCAATTCGATATTAAATCCATTGGCCTAATGTGAGGCCTTTGAATCTCACATTGCATAGGAAGGAGAAACTTCAAGGTTCATATATACAGGCTTATGATTCCCTTAAGTAATAAAACCTTTTAAGGTAAAACCGAAAAACAAAACGTAAGACCAAGTAAGCCAAAGTCGACAATATCATTGTTATGGAGATCAAAGACATTGCGGATAGTCGGAACCGAACCCTGATCGGAAATTTGGGACCCATTGCCTAGTTAATGTGGGCAGGCTCGGGTTAGTGGGTTGGCAAGTTATTGTACAAGGACTTGGAACCCTTAAGGGGGTGGATTGTGAGATTTAAAGTCCCATATTGCTTAGGAAGGAGAAGTTAAGGTCCATATATATAGGCTTGTAACTCTCACAAGCAACAAGGGCTTTCGGGATAAAACCTAGGAACAAAACTATGAGGTCCAATCGGCTAATTAAGTTGGTTTAGAAGTATGTTCTTAGGTGTGAAGTTTTTTCTTAGCTAAAGTTGCTACAACACAAAAAGCCCAAAAAATACACGTCGTACTCTCATCTATACTATCATAAAGGGAACTAGGTAGATTCCAAGCAGATTTTGGACTAAGATTTGCTGCCAAAGGAGTTCTTCACCTCTATCCATATTGACTTTTATATCCTAATTAATTAAATTATATCCAATGCAACATAATGTATGAACATTATAAACAAATCTTGTATTTTTTGTAGAACTACTTAATAAACAAATCTAGTATTTTTTTTGTAGAACTAGGTGACCCACAAAATCATGAAAGGATAAGACTAGCTTGGCTTGACTCAAACCCAAAATCCAACTCAAAAATTGTATTTGTATTTAGGTCAGGCTTATTCAAAGATCATGGATTCAGTTCAGACTGGACCAAGTTCAGATCAAGTGAGTCTGAAATGATTAGAGGGCACCCTAGCCCACCCCTTTTGCAGCTCTTCCCAGAAGAATATTTGGGGGGAAATGAAAATAAGGACACATGAATTAAAGAGACCTAAGTCTTTAAGGTCATTAAAGTTTTGCAACATATTGTTTAAAGTTTTGTAAGGTCATTAATTTTGTAATGAATTCAGGTCTGAAAGGGGTTGAGACAGTAATGTAAACTTTTGGTTAGTTTTGCAATAGCAATTCAGGTACTTGAAGGAAATGTTAGTCATCTCTTTTGTTGTTAGTTATTAACTTGTAATGCCATGTGATCAACACTTATCATTGATATAACCCCATGTAAATACAAAGGCTTTTAATGAGAGTTTTGTCTTCATTTTAAAATTCCTCTGTTACGTGATGTTTTTGGCTTTAGTGAGAGTTTTTTGCTTGAAGCTGGAAATATAAATTGTGAAATTGTCTTTGTTAATGTGCAGGAAAAGTTTGACTACTGCAATGGAAACTGCTGGATCATCATCAACAAGACAAAAACAGCCGCGCAATAGTTGGCTACACTTCAGGTAAAGTTTCCTTGACTTATTTATTTGTTTTGTTCTAGAAGTAAGCATGGAAGCGATCCAATATTTTGGATCATTCTCTTTGTATAAGTTTGGGTATGGTTGTCAAGATGACGGTTATTTTAATTCCTTTGGCATCCTTGTAATTCTTAATATATTATAGACCATGATTTTCCTTTTGTTGTTTCAGGGAATATTATGTAAACGAAAGAATAAAGAATTGTATTGAAGGTGAACAAATCGCGACGAAGCAGCAGGTAGGCATTATCAATGGTACCGGTTAAGGGACATCATTAATTTTATTTATTTTGCACTTCGTCGTTTCTATGCAAATGAATTTATCTATTTAGTTATTGCATTTCAGTTATTTGCGGATGCTGCGGGAGCATGGAGGTCGATGAGTCAAGCTGAGAAAGAAGAATTTAAGCGAGCGTCGCGGCTTGAGTGGGACGAATACAAGAGGGCTATCCCACAGCAAGGGCCACGAAAGAAACAACAGGTTCGTAAAATATCTTATCTATAATTGGAATTATTGTGGATAATTAGTTGAGACTGATATATTATTCCGTTTTACCTTTCTTTTTTGTAGGCTGAGATAAAGACACGTTGTTCACCTGGACGTTTCATTACGTTTATGCACGGTCTTTCATTCACGGCTTCTCAGGAGCAGTGCCTCAGAGATAGTGGCTTTCACTGTCTACTGAATTTACACGCGACGAAGCTTTATCGGCGACTTTGTCATTGGATTCTTCCGAATGTAGATACGAAGAAGAGATGTATCAGAGTTGGGTCCCAGAATATCTTCTTTGACACACACGACGTGAAGACTATAATTGGGTTACCCATAGAGGGGATAGATGTTGATACATCTAAATCAGAAATCCCCGATACGACAGAGTTGCATAGATTTTATGGGGTACGCAATGGAAGCATCCCTATTGAGAATGTTGAGAAGAGCTTGAAGAGCCCAGAGAACGATCATGAGTGGATCCGTTCGTTTGTATTATATTCGTTGACGACCTTAGTAAATCCATCTTCAATGATTGATGTGAGTGCATCCTATCTTCCATTACTGGTCGATGTAGAGAGGATAGGAGGTTACAACTGGGGGAAGTACCTTTTAGAGACATTGATGCATCACGTAGCCAAGTTTCAAAAGGGCAAACGGAAATCCGTGAATGGCTGCTTATTATTTTTACAGGTATGTATAGTATTTAAAAGATGCATTGGCTTCTTTACCCTAGCTTATGATAATTATAGTGCGTGTAATGATATTTCGATTGTTGCTTAGTATTTGTATTACGATCGGATGATCGTTGGTCAAGCAGCACCTCCCACCACTCCACGTATGGCAGCGTGGACGGATGCATTGCTTTTCCAAAGGGAGAAAGATGAAATGGCACTCGGTGGTTATGGACATGGGAAGGTATACATATATATATATATTTAAGTTGAACTGATTATTGTAGGTTTTATTGTTAATTTTGCAAATAACGCAATATTTCTATGCACTCACTAATATACATGTATGTTATATTGTAGGTGGTAGAGCACCGTGTTGAGAGTGCTGTGGAAGATGAGGCATCCGGCGAAGCACGTGAACAAAATTTCATTGATCTTCGCCAATTCCGTGGAGATCCAGATCCTGTAAGAATTTTTTTTGTTTATTTATTTTTTATTAGTTTTCTTATTACGAGCACCTCCGCATGTTTTATGATTGGGTGTTGTGTATTCCAGGTTATTCAAGGTCATCTCACGAGGATGTTGGACACGTATACCGAGATGCTAAATCATGTGAGGTCAAGGGAAACCGTGGACCCCTCCGATATCCACATGCGATGTGAGAGCCCTGCTCATATGGATACTCCCGACTGTTCCATGCCTGATGTTCCTGATGAAGCAAGGATGGCACCCTCCCATCATAGCACCCACGAGAGCGGTGATCATACCACCGATCTCGACACGGCGGTGGTTGTGGAGGTAGAAAAAGATAAAATGCAAGAGGATGAGGTGGTAACACCTCCGTCTCGAAGCAGCATCGGGACCGAGGTAACCAAACCTCGAAGAGGGTCACGCAAGAAGACGCGTGGGAAACATTATCGCACCCCATTTATTGGCCATCGCTTGCGTCCTCGATTGGGCCCAGAAGGAAGCTCAATCCTACAATACGTGCGCGGAAACAAACATTCTGAGTAAGATAATATTCCTAAACTAACTTGTAAATGTTATTTATGTATTATAATTCGTAGTGAATAATTCCTGCTTGTGTTTTTCAGTGAAATAATATTCAAATTTGATTCCATCTTCGCGTCGGCAACTGAATTGGCGTGTTTGTTAGACAACAAACATGTTAATAGTGTGGTATGCAAAGCTTATCTTGTGAATAATATATTGTTTATTCAATTGTGCATGTCATCGCTCATGGTATTTTTTTATAAGCTATCAATGCTTTTGGAGCATGTCTTATGAAGAACCAACAATTATCGACTAGCCGCAAAGTTAGCCGACATTATTGTCCCACATATATTTGTGTAAGCACTTTTTGTGATAGCAGTAGTAGTCGTTATGATTATACAAATGTTGTTGTTCAAGGCTAGACTAATGACTAAAATTTCCTTTCATATATTATGTAGGAGTGGATGATGAAAAGTGATCGTGGTTCCACTGAGAGCTTGCGTCCTTACTTCGATCCAGGGCGACTAGGGTATTCTGTGCTTGCATGCAATCTTGTAAGTTCCTTGGGATGCAATGTGCCACCTTCACAAATGATTAGTTTCAGATTTTTTTATGCTTGTATCCTTACTTACTTAGCAGTCTGTAGTACGTTCTTTACCTATAAGGGTGTCTTACTTGTATGTAGATTTTTGTTCCCATGTGTCTGCGCAATCATTGGTTTCTTTTAGTTTTAAACCTAAAAGAGCGGAGAGTGGATGTGCTTGACTCAATGGATGGGGGGCGTCGTGCGGGACATCAATCCATAATTGAAACGCAGGTAATTTTTTTATTAATGAAATTTTCTCATACCATTTACAACACTTAGCATATTGACCCATGGTTCGTCACTTGTAGATCCAGATGTTGGATAAGATCTTACGTGACTTCGGAGGTGGTGATCAATTTCCACTTCTACTGTGGGAGTTGCGGCGGGTTAAGGTCCCACACCAAACCAACGGGTAAGCCGTTAGGTTTGTTTTGCTTGACACTCGTTTTGTTTTGCTTCATACATATGTTAGCTTCTTACAAGTGATGTTATGTGATTATATACCGTCAGGTCTGATTGTGGTGTTTTCATGATGAAATACATGGAGGTGTGGGATGGCAGCACCTTGTCTGAAGAATTTGATCAGGTGCACATATAACTTAAATGGTTTATTTATAATTATAGTTATGAAGTACGTCGCTAGTAACACACAAGTACATCTTCTATGAATTCAGAGTTATATGGCACATTTTAGGGATAAGTTCCTTATTGACCTCGTTAAGCACCCTTCTAACCAAGTGCGGGACATAGTTCTGTCTAAGGCAGCAAACACAACTGAGGCGGAGACTAGTGAAGGTGAAGAAGCCGAAGAGGTAAGACGTACCTGTCACATGTTCAATAACAAGGTGATTTGAAACTAATAACATTCAAGTGCGTACATAAACTTATGATTGCATTGTTTATAGGTATGATTCACAACTCCAGCATTCCTGGCTCGATAGCAAGGTGAAGAAGCTGAAGGACGTCTTAAATATCCAAGTAGGACGGAAGATTGTGTATAGAAAACTTGTACATTAAATTGTTTGTAAATTTATTTTGCTAACGAGTGAAGATGGTTGTAAATTTCGGTCTCTATCTGTTAGAGGAAAACAATTGTAAAATTACAATATTTGTACATAATTTTAGGTTATATAATTTTCATTATATCCCAATTTTTTTCCTATATAATTTTCTGGTAATCCAAATTATCATTACGAAGCAACACCACCATTGTAGTGAGAACAGGATGAAGCACTGTCATGTTACAAGTCCCACAAGTCCAACAAACCCTATTTACAAGTCCAACCTACCCTATTTACAAGTCCAACATACCCTATTTACAAGCCCAACCTACCCTATTTACAAGTCCAACCTACCCCACTTACAAGTCCAACCTACCCTATTTACAAGTCCAACCTACCCCACTTACAAGTCCAACCTACCCTATTTACAAGTCCAACCTACCCCACTTACAAGTCCAACCTACCCTATTTACAAGTCCAACCTACCCTACTTACAAGTCCAACCTACCCTATTTACAAGTCCAACCTACCCCACTTACAAGTCCAACCTACCCCACTTACAAGTCCAACGAACCCTACTTACAAGTCCAACCTACCCCATTCTACTTACAAGTCCAACCTACCCCACTTACAAGTCCAACCTACCCAACTTACAAGTCCAACCTACCCTACTTACAAGTCCAACGAACCCTACTTACAAGTCCAACCTACCTTACTTACAAGTCCAACCTACCCCACTCTACTTACAAGTCCAACCTACCCTACTTACAAGTCCAACGAACCCTACTTACAAGTCCAACCTACCCAACTTACAAGTCCAACCTACCCTACTTACAAGTCCAACGAACCTTACTTACAAGTCCAACCTACCCTACTTACAAGTCCAACGAACCCTACTTACAAGTCCAACCTACCTTACTTACAAGTCCAACCTACCTCACTTACAAGTCCAACCTACCTCACTTACAAGTCCAACCTACCCCACTCTACTTACAAGTCCAACCTACCCTACTTACAAGTCCAACGAACCCTACTTACAAGTCCAACCTACCTCGCTTACAAGTCCAACCTACCCCACTCTACTTACAAGTCCAACCTACCCCACTCCACTTACAAGTCCAACCTACCCCACTTACAAGTCCAACCTACCCCACTTACAAGTCCAACCTACCCTACTTACAAGTCCAACCTACCCCACTTACAAGTCCAACGAACCCTACTTACAAGTCCAACCTACCCTACTTACAAGTCCAACCTACCCCACTTATAATTCGTAAAAGATGGAAAAAAAAGACTAAGGGTGACGATTTTGGAACGCTTTACGCCCGCTCGAGCGTCAAGGCAAAGATAAAAAAACTCAGAAAACCCGAGAGTGACGCGTTCTGCGCGCTTTACGTCCGCTCGAGCGTCAAGGCAAAGGTTAAAAAACTCAGAAAACCCGAGAGTGACGCGTTCTGCGCGCTTTACGCCCGCTCGAGCGTCAAGGGAAAGGTTAAAAAACTCAGAAAACCCGAGAGTGACGCGTTCTGCGCGCTTTACGCCCGCTCGAGCGTCAAGGCAAATTTTAAAAAAACCCAGAAAAGCCTAGCGTGACGCGTTCTACGCGTTTTCTTCCCGCTCGAGCCTCAAGGCGCAAATTTCAAAAAACAACCACGAACCCTAAATACTTGCGCGCGTCCTTCTATTCTCCTATTGCAACCTTCAAACCGCCGCCCCCGCCACCCCTTTCACTATTGGCAGTGATTTCGTCAGGAATTTTCGAATTTGTGCTTGGGATTGGATCAAGGGCATATTTGCGTTCGTCCAAGGTACGTGGGGTGTATCTTTTAAAATTTATTTCATGCTTTGAAGATTTCATTTAGGATGGATTCTACGTTGAAGAAGACGACTCTTGTCATCTTCTACCCCACTTATACGTTTCCTTTTTTCTTGAGGTTTATTTTACTAAATTCGAACTCTAAATAGATAGACACGTTTGAAATAGAAAATTTAAGTAATGTATCTTAGATACGTGGAAATAAACAAACACTTAAAGTGGTTCATATATGCTTTGGTTAGTAGTTTATGGTTTTAGGTAGTTATACTTTTATTTGTATGCCTTACTATTTAATAAAACTGATAATCGAATTTAATAAATATATTATTTTGGTTAGAAAATGAAAATAGTTGTTGTACTTATGTCTTTTTCTTTAAGTCAGAGAAAATGTTTTCTAACTCAAGCAAACAATATTGCTATTGAAAATTTTAATAAAAAAATTAAGCAAATCTTTCAATGAGATAGTGCTCAACTCACTGAAAGTAGTTGCATAAAATGCAATATGTTGTATGCCTAATAATAATTGAAAAGGTGATCTAGAAAGAAGATATCCTTTTGAAATGAAGGAAATTAAATCTCCTTGTATTATGACTATATCGGTTACAAACATAAAATTACATGGTTAAACCATTTAATTTAAGTATAATGCGTTATGCATACAATTTGATAAGTGTTCTTTTTGTCAAAAGAAAACTTCTCTTCTCTTGTTGCTCTCATGTGGGGTGTATCTTTTAAAATTTATTTTATTTTTGTTATATTTCCTTTCTCCTTCTTCCATTGCTTGAATATGTGCATCTCAACCTTTCTTTTCATCGCGATCTAATACTATACTGTTCATGCAGATGCCTAAAAGACGCACCCGAGGGTCTACGTCTAACGTACAACCTCATGATTTTGATACCGAATATTTTATTGACCGCCAGGCGCAAATGAGGTTTCGTCAATACCTGCACAACCGGAGTCTCCTGTTAGAGCGGGAGGTAATAATCCGCGAGCTTGATCCCGACATTACTTCAGTTTTTACTTCTAGGGGTTGGGAGCCTTTGCTCATAAATCTTCCTGCACCCCAAGCCATCCTTGTTCGGGAGTTCTATGCAAACGTGCATGATTGGTCCCTTACCCCTCCCAGATTCAAAGTGTATTTTCGCGGTCAAACAATTTCCATCACCCCTGGTATCATCTCTGAGATATTAGGGATACCAAGAGTGCCTGAGCCTCGATATCCTTACCATGAGACAGACACCCCTTCACCTACTGTTATGGCATCTTTTGTGTTAGGCAGTACTACCCCTTTCTACGGAACACATCTAGTGATTGATAATATTCCAACTCATCGGTCAGTTGTACTTCGGATTATGAGCACCAACATATGCCCAGTTGGTCATTTACATACCCTCCCACTCCAGAGACTTAGCTTCTTTTATGCGTTACTCCAAGGTCATTCAATAGACCTTCCTTCTCAAATGATTCTTTCCATGCTACACATTATAATGCACGTCAAACGGAAGCGGAAACTTATTTTTCCTTGCCTCATTACCCGACTCATGCAAGGACTTGAAGTATTAATCCCAGAAATTGAGCGACCTCTAGTGCTTCCACCACCTATTGGGCCTACCACTGTAGCACAAAGTGTTGCACATGCTAATGCTGCTACTCGAGCTAGTGCTCTTCGTCCACGGCGTCAATCAGCTTCCCAGGCTGGAACCTCTCATTCTGGTTCATCTTCGGCTGCTCCTACATTTGATCTACCTGCCGTTATGGATTATTTGTCAAGGATTTATGAAGTCCAGCAACAATCGCGTGCAGAACTGGCGATGATCCGATCTACCCAAGAAACGCAAGGCCGGCAGCTTTCAGAGTTACAGGGAGCAGTGTCGCAACTTCAACTGCACCGTAACGAGGGTGAAGAAGACGAAGACGAGGATGAAGACGAGGATGATGACGAGGATGACGACGATGAAGGAAGTGAGGCAGACTGAAGTAGAAAGGGGAGCAGAAATTTTGCTTTTTTTGTCTTGGCTTTGATTTGCTCTATTTTGTGGCCAAACGCTTGGTTTTTTTATTTATTTGTATTTAAGGTTGTACTCTATTACTGGCTTGCACTCTTGCAAATTTAGCACACTAAGCTTGCTTCTTAGAAAAATTGTTTTCATCTCTGTCATGCTACAATATTTTGCTTACTGTATTTGGAAATTGGTTTACGCTTCGTATTGGTTCAGCAGCGTACACAAGAACGCTGGTCTTGTGTCTTATCGACGCGGCGTTTTGTGGTTGGCGCCGTAAATGATGGGGTTTACTATCAATGAAAAAAATGAAAGCATATCAGTCGGAGCTACTCGATATAAGATCTGGTCGCCCTACGATAAATGTGTATGCAGGAGCTCGTGTCCACATATTTCACCATTGGTAATAGCAAATTAAAGAGCTCATGCTCCAACTAATATTAAGTCATGAAAATTGATTAGTGACCCTCTATCATTGATTTGTTACCAAACGGGTTTCTTGTCACTTATTTTCAAAAACCGGAAAACAATTTGAACTTGTGATCATTTTTAAGAAAATAAGATCAAGATTATATGCTAATAGCATATTGTATTTTTATGCTTTTAAATTTTCTAGATTATAAAAAATGAAAAATATGGAAATTAAAGATTAAAACATGCAAAGTATCACGCAAACTCAAATAACATGTAATTGTCAGTTGTCTAACTGATTAACAATAAATTGAAGCAAGCCACTAAGATGAATATCTATACAAGATAAAACTCAAAGTACCACACAAAATCCCACGTCTATGCTCATTT
Source organism: Buxus sempervirens (assembly GCA_947561395.2). Taxonomy (NCBI): domain Eukaryota; kingdom Viridiplantae; phylum Streptophyta; class Magnoliopsida; order Buxales; family Buxaceae; genus Buxus; species Buxus sempervirens. Next base: position 22,979,030 of record OX387195.1, read on the forward strand.
AATTGCTACATTTACTTTTTAACTCAAGTTTAATAATGAACCCATATCGGGTTAACAATTAGGACCGAGGAGGAGGACAAAAGAAAACAATAGGAGCAAGTTCAAACAAATCCAAGCTGCAAAGCTATAGGGCAAGAAGCATTGCTTTAGTGGCAGGGCAAGTTGAAGGAATCCGCTACCTGGAAAAAGTGAACAAGTGACTTAATAAAATGAAACGGCAGGAGCAAGTTAGAGTATTCACAACTTGAAGTATTCAACTAATACCCTAGGTTGTCCCATTGTGTGCTTGCATTCGGTGGATTGCCATGCTGCATCACAAATGGCTGCAAAAACGATAATTTTGTTATTACAACTGGTTTGTAAATTATTGATTGTTAGTCAAGAAAATTGAATTATTACTTGCAGCATCTGAGTGAAGCCATAATTCCCTTGAATACCCTGGGCGAAAATCCTATGATCAACAACACCACCTTGTGACATTTGCTTGGAAGCAAAATATGCCTGCATATTTTGTCAGTTGCCTTATAAGAAACACCAAGACTGGGGTTGTTTGCAAAACAAAAATAATGGAGTCAAGTATACCTGCACTGCTGGTGTATGTGGAGTCATCGGTGCAATAGGCATCATAAATGCATCCCTCGTATAAGGTGTTAGTGGAGTGCAAGAATTCTGAGTAGATTGGCTACTAGAGGTAAACGCCCCACAAGTTGCTGCAACCTCTGTTTGGTTCATGGTTTCCTCTACTGACTCATTGACCGCTTGTTTTGCTTTCTTCCGTGTACGCTTGATAGATTGTTCCAACGCACCTTTTTGCCTACGAACACTTGAGCCAACCCGACCACCCCTTACCTTCTTTTTAATACCTTTTGCCCTTGAAAGGATCTCCCTATCGTCAAAGCCGGTAGCTGGAGAATCATTGTCCCTAACACTATTGTCCCCAACACTAGTTGTTGGTGTACACTCTGGCTGAGAATTTGCTTGTGAAACATTCACCCTTCCAACTTCACTTTGACTTCCTTCTTTTCTTGATGCATCATCCATATCTCTAGCTTTGTTTTTTTCTTTTACTATTCTATTCGCCTCACATTCAATCTGTTTAACCAGATCACTCGCAAAAGCAGAGGACTCTTCATGCAGTGAGGCCTTCCTTGCAGCTTGAACAAAATTGCGACACAATTCTCTAAACCTCCTCCCAATTGCTGCTTTGGAGTCCTCCTCAGCAACATTCCTTTCTTCATATGCAACCAAACCACTCTTTGCATCTTTAGTCCATCTTTTCAAGATATATTGATCAGGAATCTTCTTTATCCTATTAGCACGAAGAATATAAAATGCATGACTGCACAATATGCCACTGAATTCAAATTTCTTACAGCTACAATTGACTGAAGTAGTTTCGCGATCGAATGTAACCGTATGTTGACGAACTCTCCTTTCGGCATCATTAGTGACATTATACTCAACCAATCCGCCAACTTCCCCACAAACATACATCTCACAATTAAGGACACCATCAAGTATTTCTTTACGAACTAATTCAAGGATTGCTTCTGTGTAGACGTTTCGTGCACATTCCAACATTTGATTTCCCTCAATTGGCAACGCAGGAGTACTATTTATCATCTTACAATCAGCCTTCAGTTCCTCATACCGCCTATCATCCAGTAATTCATCGAAGCGCCCCAAGAATCGCAATAAATCCTTTTGCCTCTGTAGATGACTTTTCAGTGAAGCATTCATGCTCTCGGACCTTTGTGTCGTACTCATGTTTGCACAAAACGTGTTTCTTCCGTATGCCAGAGACCATTTCTCCTTTTCCTCAAACTTTGCTTTCAACCATCTATTGGAAGCTAAATCATATTTGTTAATCATTGTGTTCCATGCTTCTATGAATTCCTCATCATCTTCATACTCGTAAACACATCTACTAAAATCTTTTGCAAACGATTTCTCACTGTTAAACACATCACTAAGATGCTTTGCAGCGTTTTGGAACATGTGCCAAACACAGAAGCGATGGAATGTATCCGGAAGCACCGAAGCTATTGCACTCGTCATAGCTTGGTCATGATCAGTGAGAATTGTCTTCGGCCTCTTACCAGACATTGCTCTTACAAAGCTTTCAAATAACCAACTGAATGTCTGAACGGTTTCATCATATAATAGGGCAGCGCCAAAGATCTTGGTTTGTCTGTGATGATTAACACCAACAAATAACCCGAATGGTCTACCATACTTTTTTGTTCTATATGTGGTGTCAAAACAAACCACGTCACCAAAGTAAGTATAATCTGCCATCATCCCAGAGTCAGCCCAAAATATGTTACTAATAAGATCGTCTTCATCTAACTGAATGGCATAGAAGAAGGATGCATCTTCCGATTGTTTTCTTTGAAAGTATTCCAATAAGGCTCCTGCATCTCCCTGTTGCATGGCTACCCTACGTTTGGACCGCAAATAATTCTGACAGTCTACCCGCATGAATCCTAGGCATTCAACGCCACCTACTTCCCTTCTCATCATTTCGACAGTTCTCTTGGGCTGTATCCCTGTCGAATCTGCAAGATCAATTTCAGCTGCCTGGGCCTCTGTTACTTTCCGATGCGATCGTAACATATGGACCATGCTTGGCAAAAGTAACTCATGATTATGCCCCTCCTCGAACTGTGTAATTATATATTTTCCACTCGCTTCCAATACAATTTTTATTCTTGCCTTACACCCAGTCCTTGTATCTGCACGATGTTTTACAACCGCCATATCCCTTTTATCTGTCCGACGATAGCCTTCCTTTGAGCAACAAAAAACCCTATCCAGTAGGATGCCCGTACGTTGATGCTTGTGCTGTAAGTCTTTTCTCGTTCCGAAACCAATTCGTCTTGCATACTCATTATAAAACTGATGTGCGTCGTCTTCTGAATCAAACACCATACCAATCTTTGGTAAATATGCTGTCTGTATTGATTCTTGCAAACCATCAACATCCCTATCAATGGTGTCTTCAATGCCATCAATTGATCCAGATGACAACTCCTCCGCACTATCCATTTCCGCTGTGTTTTCTGTTTACATATAAAACCCTCACTATTGTATAAGCAAATAACCAGACTTAAAATGAAAGATCATAAGAGGCCAGGTTTGTTTCGTCCTTCTTAAAACCAACAAATACAATGGATAAACAACATTCACGAAGTAATTAACATCCAAGATGATCAACCCATGGTACATTCAAATTGAACCAAAAAAAAAAACAATTAAATAAAATAAAGGTTTATTTAAAAGGAGAAGAAAATAAGCATTACTCAGACACGAGCACATGATCAAGCCACTAGTAATGAATAATAATAACAAATGGACAATATAATATTATAATATATATACTATTTTACAATTTCATATTCTAATACATTTCTTATACTAATATAATAAACATAAATTATATTATTATAATCTGATTTATATTATAATATAATATTATAGAAGTGTGCAATTATTATAATTGTTACGTATATTATATAATATTATAATAGTATTATATAATGTTACAATAATATTATTATAATACACATAATATAAAATTATTATATGATATTATATATAATATTATTAATATATAAATTTGAATATTTAAGTAAAAAGATACATATTATATAATAATATATACAACTTTAAGTAAGACATTTATTTTTCTATATATATTATATTATATTATTTTTTATGCAATTTTTTATACAAAAACTTCAAATTTAATCTCAATAATCAATGTCAATCAAACATGATTTTTAGATTCTAGTTTACAAATCTGACTTCATAATCTTGCTTATCTAAATAGGATTTTTAGATTCTTAAATCTTGGAAATATAATCTGGAATATAAACTCTAGGTTTACTCATAAAAAAAAACGAAAAAACACAATGTCACTTGAAGATTACTTGATAGTGAAAAAGCAAATAATTCATTCCATGCATTTTCAAAAATTTTTAGAAGTTCACCGTTCGCGCAACTCGATTCCGAAGCAACTCCTTCAAGCCGTTAGCTCCCGAAATTCGGGCAATTCCTCAAGATTTCAGGTATGAACTCCTTCACACAATTTAATCAACCTGAACGCAATGTACAATGTTGCACAGTTAAATTTAGATGAATTGCCAGGTCGATGGAAACCAAATGGGGAAGAAGAAGCACCTGAATCTACAGTCTCACACAATTAATCAACTTGAACTCAATCGGTGGGTGGGGCAAATCAATCATTTTCTTCTCCAACAAACGTGAGGGGAAATCAATAAATTTCAATCGTCTGCGCGCAACAGGAATCGGAGAAGAAAACGGAGGGAGTTTTGAAAACTTCGTTCGTTTCGTGTTTCGCGGGCGCAGTACGAAGGAGAAGGTCCATTCAGCCGAACCACGGTCGAATGGTTCTTATTAACCATTCGGCCGAAAATGAAAAGCCACGGTTCTGGCCGAAAACGCAAAACTAACGGGGCTATCGTCGTTAGTTGCCGTTTTCGTTTTCGTTTAAAAGGCTGACACGCGTCGCCCTATCGTCGTTCGAATGACCATTCGAACGACGATAGGAAAGAGAGGATTCGGGCTGGAAATAACGTGGGTTTACATAAAAAAGTTACTTTCTTGGGGCCCACATTAATTGATCACGACTTTAATTATTATATTTTGACGTGCCATCTCATTTTTTTGGGACGCGGAGAGAAGATAGCGTTTTACTTGTACTACTTGATTATTTTATTTGGAGCGCGAGATTCGAGATTTTAAGATTATCCGTTTATTTGAGGCCCTGTTTGTTTCACTGGAAAATAAGGAAAAGAAAATATTTTCTAGAATTTTGAAATTTTCCATACGTTTGTTTTAGGAAAAAAAGGAAACTAACGGAAAATATTTTTCAAATTTGAGGAAAATCGGCGGAAAATAAGTTCTGCTAAAATTCAACGGAAGTTATTTTCCTCCGGGTCATTACGATAGGTCATGTTTTCTTCTTCTCTCCAGGGCAGGGCACAACGAAGGTATGAGCCTCGTGTTGTCTTTCTCCCTCCTCCCAGGGCACGACGAATCTCCATCCTCAGTGGTCCTCAAAACATAGATCTCGTTCACGAGACGTTCTGATTTCGAGCCGTTCCCTTCCGGCCACAAGGACTGGTTCTTCCTGTCTCCTTCCTTCATACACTCAACTCCTTCCTCTAAATCTGCCAAAACCCCTTGAAGATTTTCCACAAACCCTAAGATTACGAAACACTACCTTTCAGGTTCGAGATCCCTGAAGCCACCGTCATTGAATCATAGTTTCTCGTCGTTTGGCCTGATTCCTCACAAGGACGACATAAAGAATGCCGGAATTCATCGGAGGATCGATTTTGCTCGCCTGAATGAAGAAACGAAGTGGCGGAATCCTGTCGAGCTTGCTTCGGGAAAAAAGCCAGAGAAATCTGATGTTTTGGACATCATTTCGGAGGAACAAACATTGGCTGGAGAGAGACTTTTGGGTTCCCTGAGTTTTAGATTGAAGATTCGATGGAATATTGCTTTTATGGCACCAGTGAGTTATTTTTCTTGGAATTTTTTGTTGAATTGAATTGTTTCATTATCAAAAAAAAAAATTTTTTGTTGAATTGTTCGATTTTTGTTTGAACTACTTCGGCTATCTTATGCAATCGAAACCGCCCTAATGTTAATAGTCGTATTGTTTATAATTACAGCTTGTGATTATAGCTTTCGCTTCACTTCTACACAAAAATTTCTCATTGCACAACCAGGTTAATAATTTATAGGTAAGTTGACCTTTGTATTTGTAATCTTTCTCTGTAAGAAAAGAAAAAAAATAAAATTCTAAAACATTTTCCACGTGACATCCAAACACTACGAAGATTTTTTTTCGGAAAAATTTTTCTTGGAAAATTTTCTTCAGGAAAATATTTTCCACCGAAAAATATTTTCCAGTGAAACAGACAGAGCCTGAATGGACGTTACCGCGATTTTAGGACAAGAAGGGCAACCCGAGGTTCGAACCGCATTTCGATCAACCTAAACCCGGTCCAGTGAGAGTCCACCCCATATTGGAACCCCTCTTGAGCCTTTTTCAATGCGACCCGATTAAAAAAATGAAAATAGAAAGAAAGTAAGCAATTTTTTGAGTATATATAAGGGCTTAAAAATTGTTAAAAGGTATTCTGTGGAAAGTGAAAAGAGAAAAAGAAAAAAAAAGTTACCCTCATAAAAATATACGTTAATAAGGCATTATATGATTATTTTTGAGAAAATTGAACCAAACCCGACCAAGTTTGATTTATGGTTTATTAAACCTGGATAATTAAGGGGTGGATATGGGATTACTCGCCGCTCCATGGCCGTCATCCTCGTAAACTGCTCTGTTAGTTTGGAATCATTTGCCGCTTCCTCCTATAGTATAAAATGAAATGTGAGTGAGATGCTGTCATATGCAGAATCCTATTGCTAGTGTTTTTTGATATTGAAAATATAAAGATATTTTTCTTATTGAAGAAACACAAACATGAAATGCTACAACTTAAAGTCAGCTGGAGCCCCTAGTTTTGGAAGATTATTTGTTGGTCTATCGGTATCGGTGAGTAGCATGTACACGTCTGTGAATGACGCTGACATATACACACCCTTTACCGTTGGACTGACAAATATTCTAGCGAGGGGATGAAATTTTCTGCCGCATTGCCACTGTCATGAAATGCTTCCACATGAGGCATCTCACAGCTCTTGTTGATTTCATCCCTGTAGCGAGGGCTCCAGCAGATATGGCCTCAAATGCAACCCATGACAACATCCATCTCCAGTTCACTCAATCTGGATGACACAATCTCAAACCTTTATGGGGTTGTTGGAACTTGCCTCGGGCAATACCAAATTGATACCATCAAAGAATTTTTCATTGAAGAGCTAGAAATCTGAATTTTCAAAAAACTAAAAATAGTATTGGCAATTCGGTACGAGACTCGGAGTTGAAGAAGGAAAAAATCTGCGTTAAAAAGAAAAAAAAAAAGGAAAAAGAAAATTTGTAGGCAACGGTACCAGGCAAGATTTTAAATGTTGAGGCAAAAGCAGTCCTTTTGTTAAAGAAGAGATAAGCCGGAAAAAACAAAAGAAAAGGTGGCAAAAGTCGAGAAGCGTAGTATTTACGCACCGACTTGGTCCTGAAAATTCATTATCCGCTAAAGTCGGAAAAAGAAAATGAAAAAGAGAAATCAAAAGCAAAACCTAGAGATGTGAACTAAAAAAGCCGATACGATGGGGTTTCGGATGGGATTTTCGGCCATGATTCTCTGATAAGGAAAGACATCAGCTGCAGTGCTACATGCATTTGTCACTGTTATGACCGTGAGATGCTGCCATGTGGAGCATCTCATGGTTCATATATTTTTATTATTTTGAATGGGGTATATTTGATTAAACACAAGCCGTGAGATGCCCTTCATGGCTGCATCTCACGGTCACATTAGTGAAGAATGCAATATAAAACTACATAAGATTTCATTCCAATAAGGAATGACATCTGCTATAGTGCTACACTACATTTGTCACTACTATGACCGTGAGATATTACCATGTGGAGCATCTCACAGTTCATATTTTTCATTGTTTTACATGGGGCCCACTTAAATTAAACACAAGCCATAAACTGCTTCACATAACAGCATCTCACGGTCAATCTTATTTGAATGTTATAAATGTTTGAGGTGGGCCCCACATGGAAAAAACATAGGCAATGAGATGCTCCACATGACAGCATCTCCACATCAGTTAACAAAGTAGGGAAGCATGACAGACGATTTGCTTCCTACCCTTTTTTTTTTTTCTCCAGCATCTCCTCGTTAGAAAAGTCTGGCCATGCCTTGTTCTTGCTTCTTAGAAAAAGTTGAAGCTACAAACGGAGCCCAACCGCATAGGTTCGATATCAGAACCGATACGAAACGGCACGAAGACAAACGAGATTAAGTTTCTGGGTCTCTCTATCGGTATTTAAAAAGGCAAAAAAAAAAGTTAAACGACGCGCCCCTTCTCTTCTTCGTCACGATATCGAATCTTGCTTTTTTCTCTCACTTTCTCTGAAAGAGGAAAAAAGAAAAAAAAAGGGAAACTAAAGTGAGAAGGGACAGAATATTGTCATCTTTTTTTATTTTTATTTTTATGGTTTTTCTTTCTTGGCTACTTTGCCTTTGTCTTTCCTTCATTCTTCTATCTCTTCTCCGTTTCTTTCCGACCAACGCCAGCAGCGCCTGTCCTGGTTTATTTTCTCAAGAATTTCTTCATCATCTTGCGACTTGCAGCGGCAATCATGTCCTTCAGAGGGGTAAGCCTTGAATCAGTTTTGGTTTGATCGATGATCTCGGTTTCTCAATCTTGATTGGTTTATACTGCTTATTAACGAGATTTCTCGAGATATTGGTCTGAATTTCTGTCTTGTTTGGCTTTGTTTTACTTTGGTCGCTCTTTAGCTGGTAGATCCTGTCTCAGGTCTTGATTTTCTGTCATTTTGGGAGTTCTGTTTTGGGCTGCATGTGTTATTTTCTTCCATTTTCCCTCTAAATATGAGATTGTTGTTCTGAGCTTTTGTTCCAAAATGGAGGATTGGAGGAAAAAAAAAAAAAAAATTCCCTTTTTCCCATGTACTGAATTTTCATGCCCTCATATGTCCTGATTTGTGCATAATTTTGTTCGAATTGGAGTAATTTTTCGTGATCTATTGATTAGGTATTTACCTTTTTCTTTTATTCTTTATGATTAATGTATCCTGGTTATTTTCAACTTCATATTTTTTGTAAGCTTTCCTTTATGTCCTGTACACTAGTTGTGTACGTGTACTTTCTGATGGACTGCTTTCATCTTTTGATTTAATGTAATTCCCATTTCACCGTTAAAAAAGAAAAAAAAGAAGCTTTCCTTCATGGACTAGTTGAATCTTTGATGGATGATACGATTGTGTAGCATTTCTGTAGTGGAATTGTTCATGTGCAAATTATGATGGTTTATTAAAGTCATTGTCCTCAAATCTGGCATGATATCTTTTTTTTCTCACTGGTGGGATCGGAAGATCTTGAGTTTTGCTATTTTCATTTCAAAATACGGGAGGTGTGTGTGTGCATGCAAGCGCGTGTACATATGTGTGGCATCCATGTGTGCATATATTGTCCCCAAATCTGGCAAGATTTAAAAAAAAAAATCCTGGTAAGATCTTGACTTCTGCTATATTGTAAACCTTTCATTTAAAAAATAAAGGAAGATTTGTGTGCATGTGTATGTTTGTGTGCATGTGAATGTGGGTTTGAAGGTGATGAATTTGTACAGTTCTGCTCATGAACATTCTTGTACCCATGAGAATGTCTGTGTGCATCTGGCGTTGTATCCCTGTAACCATCTTAATTTGTGCCTTGTAAGGATCATTTCTAGAAAACATTAAAAAGAATAATATAATCTAAAAAAAGAATGCTTTTGATCTGTTGAGCCATGTATTAATGCATTGCTTTTTGTCTGCAGACAAATGCTTCTTCTGGCATGGGTGTTGCTGACGACAGCAAAAAAGCTTTTTTGGAATTGAAGAGGAAGAAGGTGCACCGCTATGTTATATTTAAGATCGATGAGAAAAAAAAGGAGGTTGTGGTTGAGAAGACTGGTGGTCCAGCAGAGAGCTATGATGATTTCACCGCAGCTCTGCCTGAGAATGATTGCCGATATGCTGTCTATGACTTTGACTTTGTGACTTCTGAGAACTGCCAAAAGAGCAAGATCTTCTTCATTGCATGGTTTGCATCCCCTGTTAAGAATTTAAGCCTTATTGTCTGCTTGGTGATTTCACTCATATGGTAGTCGTTTAAATCTAGTCTAAGCTTGCTTAATTTCCAAGATTTTTTCTCCATTAAGTTCTAAATCTTGTAATTATTTACTACTATTTTATTTCAGCATCACTGCTAATTTCATCTGAGCTGGCTACTAATCTTTTGGGTACCATTGTTGCATTCTCAGTCATGTAGCAAGAAAGAAACAAAACTTGCTGATATTTTAATTATCAAATTTTGATGTTTGGAGCATTTGTCCTTTGAATGGGTCAAAGATTCAACATGTAGCTTTTTTTGACTTGCTTGAAAATAGTGCTTTGAATAAGTTATTAAATATATGGTTGTATAGAATACTAGTAGGTTTTCATCCTTCCCAGCCATGTCTTTTGCAATGAACCTCTCAAAGTTGCATAATGTTTTTATCCTATAATATGTTCCTTTTGAGCTCTATGGGTATGGTGTTTTTGGTTCATTCTTGTTTTGGAGTAGCATTTAGTGTTTGGCTTGGATTATGGGCATCTTAATTAACTATATACCTACCCTTTTGAGAAAAATATTTTCTTAGGCCTTTTCTGATCATCAATTCCCTTCAAATGGTTTTTGATTCGTGTTACCAATGGCTAGAATTTTACAGTCAGAAGATATTTCCTTTTTCACCTGAACATCTGAATTTGTGCATGTATGCTTTTTTTTCCCCAGCTAGTATTTAAATATTATGTGATATATAATTTCATTCTCCACTTTAGAGCACTAAGTGTGAATTGGATGTATGAGATCATGAAAGTCAGGTGCTTTATCGTAGCTCCTCCTTATTCTTTTTGTACTTCCAAATCTTCTTCCTCTCTCTATCTCTCTATTTTTTCCATTTCCTTTCTTTTTTTTCTTTCTTTGTTTCTACTTTTCATTCCTTTTTCCCTTTTGATTTATATCTGTCTCTGTACTATCAACAAGTTGAATTGCTTCTAGTAGACTGAAAGTACCCATATGATACACAAGAGATTCTGTGTTAGTTTAAGTACATAACTGTTGTGTTCCCAAACAAAATTCTTCTGTCTTACTAGCAATTCTTATATATGTAATCTCAGAGTCTAGATGATGGTTATCTGTTCACTTATGATCTAATGTTAGTTTTAATTCATTAGATTGACTTCAGTTTATCAGTGTTTGAATCTTGTAGTGAATGGATGAAACCTTTCTTGCACAATTCCCAGAAACCTTTTAAGTACATTAGCTATTACTTGATATGTACGGAATGGCACAAGTGGGCTATGTGTTTGGTGAGGATCTTATTGTGATGAGATTGAACCATTGGCAGAACTAAAGCTAACATCATTTTAAACATTGTCTGTATATTTCATTTTATCCTTCAAGAGTTCTTGATTAGTTTATTTAATTTAAACTATATGTTTGTGTGTGTGTCTTTGCACGAGTGCATTTTTCTATAATCAAGAGTCAGAGTTATATGGAGCAATGATCCATACAGACCAGTTAGGCAGGTGTCTTGTACATGCAAGCATATATGTAACCTCAGAGTCTAGATGATGGTTATCTGTTCACTTATGATCTAATGTTAGTTTTAATTCATTAGATTGACTTCAGTTTATCAGTGTTTGAATCTTGTAGTGAATGGATGAAACCTTTCTTGCACAATTCCCAGAAACCTTTTAAGTACATTAGCTATTACTTGATATGTACGGAATGGCACAAGTGGGCTATGTGTTTGGTGAGGATCTTATTGTGATGAGATTGAACCATTGGCAGAACTAAAGCTAACATCATTTTAAACATTGTCTGTATATTTCATGTTATCCTTCAAGAGTTCTTGATTAGTTTATTTAATTTAAACTATATGTTTGTGTGTGTGTCTTTGCACGAGTGCATTTTTCTATAATCAAGAGTCAGAGTTATATGGAGCAATGATCCATACAGACCAGTTAGGCAGGTGTCTTGTACATGCAAGCTTATTTGGAGGGGTAAACATGTCTGCATATACCATATGTAAATTTGTGTGACATGCTAACTTTCAGAATTCAGACCCAAAATAAGTTTTTCACATGGAATAAAGGACTCTTAAGAGGCCAAGAATAATGTTTTTCTTTGTCTAAAACTTAACAAAATGTTAAAGTATTAGATGGCTATCAATATATGTGACAATCTTAGCATTTTTGATACTGGGGCCTAATAATTAAGATATTGTCTATGTGAGTAATTCAGAGGGTCCCTTGTAAAATTGATGGTTTGGATTGGGCAGGTCATTCTTTTATGTGACATAGTTTGGCCTATTGCAATTAGCCAAATAAAGCTACTGCAATAGAACAGAATACCTTTTGCGATATAACATACACAGACATAATTTCTTGTAAAGTATTAAACTACAAGCTTGCATTAATCTTCCCTTTATATGATCATTAATTGCTTGTGCTGATGGACAATGTTTCTTGAGTTATCTATGAATGCTAAATTTATCACGAGCATCTGCTATTCCTTTTTACGTTGCAAGATTATTGCTTAACTGATATGAACTTTGTATGATGCATAGCTATTTTTGCATTCATTTGAACCCATTGGAGGTGTTGTCTCTTTGCTTTAGTTGAAATTAAGCAATCAGATTTTGGAGTCTATCTCTAAGGTTTGACATCAAGGCAAATGTAGTTTCTATTATGTCCTTTTTTGGATCCTACCTACCTAGTTGGGTTACGGCATATGGTAATTTGATTGGTTGATCGATATCTTAGAATTTGGTGTATTTCTTACCTTAATGGGTTGGTCTATGGTCATGAAATCATTAATTTATAAGAGCCAGAAGACCTTAGGCTTTAGGGTTGGTTTTAGCTGTATTCCTTTTCATTATACAGCCGTTTGGAATGTTTTGAATCTTTGTTCTTGGCTGTAATTCTTAGTGATAATGAGTCAATTTTTCTGGGCTATGAGAGTTTTTCATGGTTGAAATCCTATTGAGACTTAATTTAAAATACTTCACTTATTCCTGACCAACTTCTCTATATAATATAATCATGCATCGTTCAAAATAATTGTGTATTCACTTCTCCCCTCTGCTGCTCTTTATTGTTATTCATGACAGCATATTCTCCTGTGTTATTTGTATCCGAAGTTTATCTATTTATTTTATAGAAATGCATGCTTTTTAGGCCAATGCTTCATGGTTTTATTATAATGCCTTTCTCACCTTAGCATTTAAAGATCATATAAATTTAAGACAATGCTTTGATTTCATGTTCTCTCACCGTTTCTATTGTGATAGTCATTCCACCTGAATTTACCATTTTGCACATGGAAGGGCCTATATTCTCATCTCCTTTTATGTATTCACTTCAAATGTGTTTTGCAAATTGATCAGGTCTCCTTCAGTCTCTCGCATTCGTGCTAAGATGCTGTATGCCACATCCAAGGATAGGATCCGACGGGAACTTGATGGTATCCATTATGAGATCCAGGCCACTGACCCTACAGAAATGGATCTTGAAGTGCTCAGAGACCGTGCACATTGAGAAGTTTTTGGAGGGCTTTACTTCATACAAATGGCTAAATTTTGCCAAGGAGTAGCACTTCCCTCACTGTCAGTTACTGATTATGTGCAGTATCTGTTTATGAAATGACACATTGCTTAACCATGAAATAAATTTCCATCTGGGATGACTGATAGGAAGCTCATGTCTAAAATATGAGTTCTGGGACTTCGGGTTTCCTTACTATCATGATGCTTCTCAGGTGATGATGGGTTTGGTTATCTGTACTGATGAAGCAACACTGCTTATATATTTATATAATCTGTGGATTTCATGAATCGACTCTCCTATTTTCCGTGGTTATTTGCTTATTCTTTGGAAGTTAATGGGCTTTTTTGTGGTTCCTGTTTAACCCCATGGAAGCCCCTGTTGGACTTGAAATGGTGTCCTTCCTACTTGTAAATTAATAAATGGTGTATATCTGGTGGGTCTGGCTGTTGTAATCAATCTCTATCTGCCTTCTTAACCAGCTCCTCCTTTATTGCAATGCACCAAGTGGTTAGGAAAGATTTGTGGGCTAGGATGCTGGTTCTGTCTCTATTGGATTCATTTCTTGGGTTTGTCAGATTTGCCCAACCCAGGTAATGGTGGGCCTAGGCTAGGGAGTTTGGTTCATTGCTCCTTCCAGTTCCTTGGACTTGTGATGGAAAAAACATGATTCATTGAATGACATATCATTCCATTTATGCAATAAAGCCTGAGAACCTTTTTTTCTTGCTAGCTTTTGAATTTGGATAGTGCTTTGTGCAAAACTCTGCAGAGCCTGAATGACCTCTAACTGGTCATGGAGTTCCTTTTTGGTATCTCCTAAGCTGCTATGGTGATAACCAGGTGTTGTCTTGCATCCTGCACAATATTATGGGTTTTTAGTGAAGAATTGGTTTTGAGATTTTCCATATATAATAATCTTTTTGTATTTCAGCTTCCATTTCCTTCCCAATTACAATGAGGACATGTCTCTATCATATAGGAGGATAGAAACATAAATTTAGGAAGTGGATGGTGTTAGTTGGTGGGGATGTGATTCAGTCACGATTGAGAGATTGAGAGAGGTTTAGTGTTGGAACTGTTAAAAGGATGAAAATAGACTACTACTGACCTGGTACCATGAATTTAATAAATTTCTATCCTCTGTCTCACGTCAGTGCTCACGCGATCCATCCTCTGAACTTCCCCTCACGCAACATACGAAAGTAACTTGGGTTGGAAACTCTCTAATCTGGCAAACAATTAATTTTTGACAATCTAATAATTAATTAAAAATAAAAATCTAAGCAGAATTTAAAATAATGTAATATTTGTATAGGAGACTCTCTACTAGTATTCCATTGATTTCAATTATGTTGCTTATCTAGAAAGTCCATATTAAAATCAATGGAAGTACTTAAAAGTCTGAAATCAAGATTTGACATATAATGAACAATAAAGCAGATTACAAGATATACACAAGTTAGACCTAATTAATAAGAATTAGTACGAAAAAATGGATTACTAATTCAATGTGCAATTTAATTTATTATAGATTGATAAAATATGTGCAACTGATGAAATACCCTAAACAGAATATTAAAGATAACTATTATATGCAACTTTAGTTATGCGAGATGAGTATGATTATACTTGTGATTCATGCAACTAGTGGTGGCACGTGCATACTACACGTCCTCATCTTTAATTGGAGCATATAAGTAGGGTTTTAAATTCCAATGTAGAAAGAGTAGTGAGATGGTTATAATTTCGGATTGTTTTAGGCCAGAATCTGGGAAGAATATTCTCCCTTCTACCCTTTATTAATAGTATATACGCTAAATAATTCATACAAGCTTACAAGAATTTACAATTATATACATAATCAGATATAAATCATAAACAATTAAAAGTAAGCAAACAACAACTTGCATTTGTTGGTTCTTCTCATCAAATATAGTCGGTTTTACAATACAGTATGCCGTTAGAACAATCCAACTTATGGCTAAAATTAAATGCCTAAGATTCTACTTCACAAATTAGTAGGGACCAGATTATCTTGAAAACTTACATGCGCACCCCATGAAGTTTAAGGTCTTTCAACCCAAAGATACCAACAACCCCTAACGATTTTCATTTTAGGGACTCAAACTCGAGGAATTCTAACATAGTACTGGGATTTGAACACTTTGTTCATATTGTTAAGTTCGATCATTGACGAGGTTCAAAGAAAGGGTGGGCCATTGATAAAGAATCGATTCCAAACCACAATGCTTTTCTTTTCATTAAGGAAATATTTCTCTTTATAGACTCAAATCAAAAAGGAAAAAGAATGAGGATTATTCAGGCATTTGCCTCTTTGTTCACAAGAAAAAATAGAAGTGGGGGCCTGTGGTGGTTCTTACAATGTTCGTTCAATCAAGCAGCATTCTTATTTTTCTTAACTTAGGGAGAGGGAGGAGACATACTTGTGGGACCTATGAACGTAACAAAACAACAAACATGATGAAATGAAGAAGAATGAACGGAAGGCGTCGGAGGTCGGACGAAATCCTCTCCACCGAACGGTCGTTCGAATGCCTAGCACGTGACACGCGTCCCCCATTTTCCTCTCTCCTAAGTTAATGGATGGAACGGCGTTCTATCCGTTGGAACCTCCGCTTGAGCATGCGCAAATCACCCCAAAATTGTCACACTGAGTGTATTTTTGCAATATTTACAAATTTAAGGACCAGCCATGGTGGGACTTGTAACCATGCATGGTAGGACTTGTAATGAGGCATGGTGGGACTTGTAACCATGCACGGGTGAGACTTGTAACCAGGCATGGTGGGACTTGTAACGGGGCATGGTGGGACTTGTAACCATGCATGGTGGGACTTGTAACCGAGCATGGTGGGACTTGTAACCAGGCATGGTAGGACTTGTAACTGGGCATAGTAGGACTTGTAACCGAGCATGGTGGGACTTGTAACGGGGCATGGTGGAACTTGTAACCAAGCACGGTGGGACTTGTAACCAGGCATGGTGGGACTTGTAACCGAGCATGGTGAGACTTGAAAATTTACAAGTCCCACCATGCTCGGTTACAAGTCCCACCATGCCTCATTACAAGTCCTACCATGCCCCGTTACAAGTCTCACCATGCATGGTTACAAGTCGCACCATGCTTAGTTACAAGTCCTACCTGCATGGTTACAAGTCCCACCATGCATGGTTATCTCTTTTTATTTTATTGGTTTGAGCGAAACAGAAGGGAAGGGACAGAGTGAGTAGAAGGACTCCTAACAGAAAGAGAGTAGACGGCGTTGGGTTCGCCGAGGTAAGAGAAAAGCATGTTGGACGCGTGTCGCATGCTGGGCATTCGAACAACCGTTCGAATGACTGTTCGGTGGAGAGGATTTCGTCCGGTCAGAGGAAGGACTGAGGAACTACTTACTTGTGTTTGGTTAACTACTTTAGTGACTTGGGGTTCTTTCTAGTAAGTGGTACACCCTGCCAACAAGCTTTCTACCATTGCATCAACAAATATTACATATTAATGTTGTTTCAATTATCAGTTTCACTATTAGTAACTAGCATTACTACCGTCATGTCCTCTATTGCACCGTGGTGGACACAATTAAAATATTTTTGCAAGTTAATAACATTTTTTTATGTTAATTCAATCTAATTATAGGAGCCTGCAAGTAGGGTTGCTTATTAAGCCAGGTTGGCACGACACGGCCCAGCATGCTTAAAGTGTGCCTGTGCTTGGTTCGGCCTATGGCTCTTGGCGGGCCGTACTGTGCCCAAGTGCTTGGGCACAGGGCCCATTAAGGCACGGCCCGCTAGGCACACCGGTCCGTGTGAGTCAGCTGGGCAGTGCCCGCATGCTGGCCCGCCTGGCACACAAATTTTTAATCCCAAAAAGTGGTTTTCCCCTTTTTTTACAATTTTACCCCCTAACTGAGTTGGGATAGATGGGTGCCACTGTCAACCTAGTTGGGATAGATGGGTAACAACCTAGTTAGGAT
Organism: Buxus sempervirens; assembly: GCA_947561395.2. Classification (NCBI taxonomy): domain Eukaryota; kingdom Viridiplantae; phylum Streptophyta; class Magnoliopsida; order Buxales; family Buxaceae; genus Buxus; species Buxus sempervirens. The sequence goes on from OX387195.1 coordinate 22,996,349, forward strand.
GTATTTATGCTATAGTGATGCAGTATTATTTGTGTAAGTGTATTTATGTATAAGTATGGTTGTATTTGCAAAGTTGTACACTTGTATTTGTAATAATTAATTTATTTAAATTTTTTTGAGCAAATTCTATCCCAGTATGTGTAAAATATTTTTGTGAATAATAAACATATTTTTTATGTTTTTTTTACTAATTTTTTTTTAATTTTTTTAATTTTTTTACAAAAAAAAAACCAGGCAAGCGACCCACCAGGCACGACCCAACCCTAACTGTGCTTGGGTTTTCCAAGACTGACCCGCAGCCCACTAGGCATGGGCTAATCGTGACATACCGGCCGGCCTGTTAAACAACCTATCTGCAAGATACATATTTAAAATTTTCCCTTATCTCTAAAATTGAAATTTCACATATTAGAACGGAATTAATTTCTATAAAAGAACATCTTTTGCACCATACTGTACCGTGTGAATCACGGTTTGTATAAACGGGGGAGTATCCCCATTGCAATTGATTTGACATCCGATAGAGAGAGAGATGGAGTGGTTTTCTTATGTGGCGCATATTGAGAGTACCATAACATTGGAGCCACGTCCCAACAAACAAAAAAAAAAAAAACAAAGAAGCTTATTGGAGCCGCAGAGAGTCAAAAAAATGTCCCCAGAAGGTCACAGACTCACAGTGTCCCACCCACCTACTGAAGTAGGCATGGAAAATTTGTTTTTAGAGATTTTTTTAAAAGTAATCTTGATTCACTTATCAAATTCTTGATAATTGAAAAATAATTATACATTTTTGAAAATAATTATGAATCAATGTTGTTTTTTTTTTTGCTGTTGATGGGGTCTTTTCCAAAAGAGCCCTCCACATGTTTCTAAAAAATTTGTTTTTAATTCTTTTTTAACGAGGTTAAGAAGGGTTTTGAAAGTATTTTTACAAGAAGTTTTATGTGAGAAGTAAAATGAAACTTATCATTAATTATTTTTAAAAGGCATCACAAATGTATAATTGCTACTCAGAATTATTTTTAAAAAATAACACTAAAAACCCAGTTTTTTCGAGCGGGTCTTCGCAGTCAAATTGCGGGAAGCACTAACGGGAAAGTTGTTACGGTACAGGTAAAAACTAAACAGGGGAAAGATGCTGTCGTTTTTCAAAATAATTCAGATTCAGTTGTTAACTCTTAATAATTGTTTTTTAGTGATACTTTTTAATATACTTAAAAATCGGTGTCTATTCATTAAAAATTTCTTTTCAAGATGCCCTCAACTTTGAAAACCTTTTTACTAATTTTGTAAATTTTACAGTTTTTTTTAAGAACGTTTTGGGAAGAGACTTTTAAGGAACAGTAAAATGACACCATTGTCATGTATGTTAAAAAAACTAGTTATGAAAAATTGGTTAAGTGAATCTAAATTCTTTTGAAAAAAACTAATTACGATGAATTGGTTAAGTGAATCTAAATTCTTTTTGGAAAACATCACTAAAAGCCAATTTTCCCAACTAAATATTCCTCCTTTAGCCGCCCTTTCTGACTGGTTTTTTGCACTTTTTCTTTCTTCCTATTTCTTTATTTTTGGTAATTTATAGATAACATTTTCATCTGGGAAAACTGTAGATAACATAGTTTAATACTTTAATGGGGTGTATTTATGTATGTCTTGTTGTCCTGAAACCGACCTTTTAGAGGGCCATGAAAGGTGATCTTCTATCAGGATCCAAAAAGTTTTAAAAATAGGGGGAATCAGATCTTATTTTAAAGGGGGAATCAGATCTTATGTTTTAGAGCTTGAGATACTGTAAACAAGGAGAACTGCAACAAAGAAGAAGGAAAGCAGCAAGAAGTCTATAGAGAATGCAAAACTGAGTTGTTTCGTTTTGTTCATATAAATTCTGTTTGCTGTGATGTTCTGGGTTATGGCAAGGGTCCTCATAAAGGGGTTCAGCAGAAAGTTATCATTTGTTTTTGTTTCCTCTGCAATTGTTTGCGTTTAGTTCTATCGGTTTGGTGGAATTTGATTTAGTGTTTGATGATGGGGCTTTCAGTTTGGTTTTCTAAGCGTTTGGAGAGGTTTACGGGATTGGATACTTTGATTTGGGTGGGTTAGGATGAATTCTCGAATTTTATTGGGGTTATCTATTTAGATTTTCTTTGCAAACATGAGGAACTGTGGACTTTTTAGAAAAATTATGTAAGAAACTGTTCATTCTCCTGTTGTTGTTAAGTGATTGGATGGCTTCGCAATCTCACAAAAGCTGATTTGGGGTGGGTCTTAAAGAGTATCATTCCAGTGTCTTTTTTGGGTAATTTAGGTTTTTGAGTACTATTTCTGGCAATTTGCAGAATTCAGGTCCTTTACTTGGCCTTTCGAGCTCTTTCCTGGGTTTCTTCAATTGGCATCTGTCGATGACATGTAGATCGATCCGTATTTTGACCTGAGAATCACATTCTTCCAAGTATGAATAGCGACTGTAAGACCATTATTTGGTTTAGGAGGGATCTCAGGATTGAGGACAATCCAGCCTTGGCTGCAGCTGCTAGGGATGGTTGTGTCCTCCCTGTCTATATATGGTGCCCTAGGGAAGAAGGCCAATTCTATCCTGGGCGAGTTTCAAGGTGGTGGCTAAAGCAATCTCTTGTTCACTTGGATCAGTCCCTGAGATCTCTTGGGGCACCACTCATGATGGTCAAAGCCGAGAACACTCTTTCTGCTCTACTACGGTTTGTTGATGATATTGGGGCGACAAAAATAGTATATAACCATCTTTATGGTAAGTCATGATTTCTTGTTTTAGTGCCAATTCGTTCTCTATGTGCTTTTTGATTTGGCTATTTTGGAACCGCTTGAAAATGATGATTATGTTGATATTGGTTTCACTCTCTGTTAGAATTGCCGCGATGTTTGAGCACTTTAAGGTTTATCAACCGTTGACATTTGGAAGGTTACAATTTCTAGATCTTCCTAGAGTTCTCAGTTGTAAATTTCATAATAGGAACTCATGAAGAATAGCAACAGCAGCACAATAGTTTCTTGAGAGCTTCACAGTAAAAATTTGAAACAGGAGAGGGCAGGGAAGAAATTGTGAAACAAAGGAAGAACAGGATAAGGTAATAAGAATTTAAATGCAAGTCTCACTGGTGGCCATGATAAGATCACTGTTTTTAAATTAGTTGTATTTTTTCTGAACCTTATTCCAATTATGTGAGTGTTTATGTTGATGAGATTTGGGAGATTCCCGGCGTAGTTGAGGACTGAGTTATCTCATACTATATGATCTCCTGCAATAAGGCCTGGATGGGTTGGGCCGGAATGCTCATTCAAACTTTCAATATCATGTGGAGGATATCTAATGAGAGTATAGTAGGTAAGATATGGAAACTGATCAATGGAAAATGATCCCAAGATGTTGTGACAGAAAAGGGACGGCAAGGAGTTCAGGTGGTGACAATAGCTGTGAACATTCATTTCTATTGTCAGGTAAAGGCAAGTTTGCCGCTGTTATTTATTAGAAAAAGAGAATTTTGATTTGTTAAAGTTCAAAGTATATGTATATTATGAATCTGTGATTGTATAATTGACAGAAACACTTAATTGAAATCAATGTCTTCTCTATAAATACATGTCTGACTGACCTAATGGGAACTGGTGGTGAACATAACTGGGTAGCTCAAATTTGTGTGGAAAATACTGTATTAGCAACATTTATCTAATTGGATTGGTTTTTTTCTCATGGTAACATAACCAGTCAAGAAATAGAACCTTTCTTGCTTTAAGACTCTAATATGTTACAAGCACCAGCTTCATGTTATTTGATTTATTTACCTTTTTTCCATACCGTTCACTTTCATTTTTGATGTCTGAATCTTTCAGACTCAAAAAATTAATTGAGTACTTCAAATCTCTAAATTTTCATCTATGTAGTTAAGCAATTAAAAATTGAGCAACATAGTTTGAACTTGGGAATGTGCGCATGAAGTAAACATAGAGCCTATTTTCTTTCAGATATAAAGAATTTGGATCTCTATTGACATATGGCCCTGTGCTATCTTTATTGTTCATTTTGCAGAATTCAGTTTTCTTGTGGGTTCTTCCTCTGTCAATTTAAAGTTACGATCAATCTTCTGGATTGATCTGAAGCTTGTGATTGATATGCCATCTCTCTAAGCTAGCTGCAGAACATTGTACTAGGTGTGTTTCTAAAAGTAAACTTATTTCTTTCAGATCCGACATCACTTGTTCGTGATCACGGTATCAAACAGAAGCTTGTGGAAATTGGCATTTCTGTGCATAGCTATAACGGAGACTTGTTATATGAACCATGGGAAGTATATGATGAGAAGGGTCATGCTTTTACAACCTTTGATGCATACTGGGAAAAGTGCTTGCATATGCCAATGGAACCTGCTTCATTTCTTCCTCCATGGAAATTGGTTCCACCTGAAGGTTTGTTTCAGTAATAAATTGATTATTATAATTTGGTTCACACTTGAAAACTCAAAAGGCTGAATTGAGGTACAGATGGCATGCGAAAAATATTTATTAAGCTTGTATATTGATAATTAAGATTAAAGGAAGGTGACATTTGCCCTGCTTGGACCTTTTCCCTGAGTTATGATATATTTCTTACATGATCTTGGGGCTTTTAGTGGCAGAATATTTTGGTATATGCATTGTTATTGTTTGTTAGTCGTGATCTTGTGACTTGAAAGCACAAGTTTTTTGAATCTTTGGATTTAAATTATATGGTGCTGAGGAATTCAGTGCTTAGACTTGATCCTCCAATAGAAGTGGCTAATATTTCTCACTTACTCTCATATTTCAAAACAAATCTTAAGGTGTGTGCATAAGCTAGATTTATGCCTGTCTGTGCTACTTCCCCCACTGGTATGTATCCAAACATAGTGCAATAGATAGAATAAATATATATTTCTTGGCATATATGTCTGGTAATAAGGACAACAAAGATATTCACATCACATGAGCCAACATAGTTAAATAATATCTTGTAGCTCTGCACAGAAATTCCATTTTCCACAAGCATTATTACATGATTTTTCTACATTTATGGCAGGAATAACTAGTAAATTTTCAGTCGAGGAATTGGGCCTTGAAGATGATTCAGAAAAATCTAGCAATGCTTTGCTAGGCAGAGGATGGTCGCCCGGTTGGAGTAATGCTGATAAGGCTCTAGCTGAATTTGTCGAACAGCATCTGATTGATTATTCAAAGAATAGGATGAAGGTGGAGGGAAACTCCACATCGCTCTTGTCCCCACATCTACATTTTGGGGAAATAAGTGTGAAAAAGGTTTTCCAATCTATGCGAATGAAGCAGATACTATGGACAAAGGAAGGGAACTCTGCTGGTCAAGAGAGTGTGAACCTTTTTCTTAAGGCTATTGGTCTTAGAGAATACTCACGTTATATCTGTTTCAACTTCCCGTTCACTCATGAAAGATCCTTAATGGGACACTTAAAATATTTCCCTTGGTGTGCCAACCAGGGGCATTTTAAGGCTTGGAGGCAGGGTCGGACAGGTTACCCATTAGTGGATGCAGGAATGAGAGAGCTCTGGGCAACAGGTTGGATACACAACAGAATCAGAGTAATAGTTTCAAGCTTCTTCGTGAAGTTTCTGCTGCTTCCATGGACATGGGGAATGAAGTATTTCTGGGATACATTGTTGGATGCTGATTTGGAAAGTGACATCCTTGGTTGGCAGTATATATCAGGGAGCTTACCAGATGGTCATGAGCTCAATCGAATGGACAGCCCCGAGGTATAATCTCAACAAAGCCCATATGGTACCAAAGGGATGTGGTGCACTATCTTTCAAAATTAAGACTGCTCAACTATGGATTTGAAATAGACATTAATCTGGTGCAGATACAATACATTTTCTCTTGAAAAATGTTATGTTTTTTTATAAGCAGATTCTCTATATTAATTTTTAGGATAAATTACTCCATACACCCTTGTAGTTTGACATGAACATTGAATAGTGCCTTAGATGCTTTAGACATTAGTTAGACACCCTTCTTGTTTGATAGATATTTTGAGTGAGGTTTTTAAGCATTGGCTAAAACCTATGCCACTTAACTGAGGGATATCAGTAGTGAAGGTACCTAATATGAACCTATTGAAAATGTTTTCAGCCATAATGGTCAAATTGCCTCCATTTTGCAATGATTTTGGCTCATATATACCCAATCATAGTGGTTCTCTAGGGGCCAATACCCGATCCGATGTCAATACTTCAAACCTTGATTTGGATAACTCTGATGTTTCTAGAAAGCAGCTGAAGTCCTTAACAGTTTGGCTGTGTTAATACTCCTCTTTGTAACCATGTATATTTGAAATTGAGGAAGGATTAATAGAACTTTTGTCTATTACGTTAGTGACATTGGCAGCATCACCTTACATTTACATAATTATTTTTACCATTTTTTTTACAGGTTAAAATTTTATATTTAATATCTATATATTTGTACAGACATAAGGAAAGTAAAAAAATACTAAATTAACAAATATTAGTGACATTAGCTGTCAACGATACTGTTGCATAGTGTCATGTTGCAACGGTATTTTAGTACCAGACAAGCAAATTTTAAGGAGTGTGTTGTCCTGTTGGAAACATAGAGTTTTCCAGTAATGTTTAATTTGAAACATCATGGCTATTCTTAATCTCTATGCAAACAATACTGGGTATTTAATTGATTCAATGAAAATTTTAGTTTTTTTTTGGGAGGTTTAACAAGAAATGTAGGTTCTCTGCTTTTATAATGACCAATGTTGATTGAACTGAAATATTTCATTGCTAGGCATTGTTTGTATGCATAACAAAGATATCATATTTCTTTTGTTCTTGGTAATTAGGTTCAAGGTTGTAAATTCGATCCAGAGGGCGAGTATGTAAGGCATTGGCTGCCTGAGCTAGCAAGAATGCCAACTGAGTGGATCCATCATCCTTGGGATGCTCCTCTAACTGTTCTCAAAGCTGCAGGAGTGGACTTGGGTTTAAACTATCCAAAGCCAATCATTGAGATAGATATGGCAAGAGAACGTTTAACTGAGGCTATTTCTGCAATGGAAACAGAAGTGGCTGTGAAGTCTGCAAATTCAAATGGGACAACTGAGGTAGTCGTCGACAACATGGTTGACGTTGAAGAAGCAAACAGTTCTAGGTTGGTCTTAAGGGAAGAAGTTCCTAAAAGTACCGGTTCATCTTTCGATCAGAGGGTACCCAGAATCCAAAATACCAACGATGGTTCATCAGAGCGGAAAAGATCAAATTGCGGGGAAGATGACATAAAATTCAAAGAATACTTACTTAATGTAAATCACAAAGCTGAGACCTCAAGAACAGATGAAGACTTGTGTTCCACAGCAGAATCTTCATCAGCCAAGAAAAGGAACACCAGTGGATATCAATTCTCTGCTCCACCTTCTTGTTCTTCAGCATCACTGGACAATCATATGCGGGGGTGAATTGCCTGAACTGATGCTGTAACTGTGAGAATAATTTGACATGGCACTGGGTAACCTTGACAATCTGATGTTTTGTGAAACTAGAACCTCTTGTGATCATATCCTCTGGAGGCTTTGTTTTTGGATATAGTTTTCTTTAACTTGCAGTTGGTGTAATTGCTTGATCATAAGTTTATGTTTGTCTGTTTAACATGATAATGCTGTTGACCCTCATTAGAACAGAATAATCTCTGTAGTCTTTTGGTTGTGGGGTTTGAGTTCAATCAATTGTATCTCTCTTCCTACCGAGTGAATATAAGATAATTTGTTCTCATGGAGTACAACAGGCAATCATTCTCCATATTCCATTTAAAATTTTTAATGGATATTCATCTTTGTGGGAAAAATTAATCTTTTCTCGTCATCATCATCATTATCAGTCAATTCCCATCAAAGTGGGATCTGTGACACGAATCTTGTCTCTTTATCCTACAATCTGAAATCTGAAAGTTAGGACACATGTCACAATCTGATACGCGAATCTGTCCCAAAACCTATATTTTGTCAAATATAGAAAAGAAGCTAGGACAAGGCTTCCCCCTTCCCTCTCTCTATTCACAAGCTAATAACTTCCGAAACAAAACATGAATGGCACTCATTCTCTTACCTAAAATTACCTTGGCTACGTTTAGTCTGATCGAAGAGCTACAGCCGTCAGATTGGCCACGTGGCTTTCCAGTTCTTCCAGGAAAATTGAGTACTCTGACTCTCTGTACTCTGCAGTCTGCACAAAACTAGCAACTTCCCAAACAATAATGGCACATACGTAATTGACCCCACTCTCAGACCCATTTCCGTGGGCTATAGCCGGAAGGAATTGGTTGAAATGCCACGTGGCAATGTCCCATTTGCAGGGAGCTACGAAAGAATATTCGTTCGAAACAGGGTGAAATCTCGTGTCAATACCTATAAATAACGACTCAGGGCTTCGTTTCCTCGGATCGGACACAGAGAACAGGAGCATAGAAGGAAATGAGTGAAGCGCTGAAGAGGGATTACCAGATTTGTGACGAGATCGGCCGGGGAAGATTTGGCACCGTTTTCCGGTGCTTTTGGCCGGAATCAGGAGAGTTCCTCGCCTGCAAATCCATTGACAAGCACGTCCTCTCGGACCCCGTCGACCGAGAATGCATCGATAAAGAAACCAAGATCATGCAAATCGTCACCGGAAACCCTAACGTCGTTCAGATAGTCGGCGTTTACGAAGATGATACCTATCTTCACGTTGTGATCGAGCTCTGCGACTCGTCTGATCTCTTTGATCGCATCTCCAAGCGTATTTTCTCCGACACGGAAGCCGTTGCCGTCATGTCGCCGTTGATGGAGGCTGTCGCTCATTGTCACCGGCGCGGGGTTGCTCACCGGGATATTAAGCCTGATAACATATTGTTTGACGGACGGAATCAGTTGAAGCTGGCTGATTTCGGTTCTGCGGATTGCTTTTCCGACGAGAGGCCGATGAGTGGGATCGTTGGGACGCCGTATTACGTTGCCCCGGAGGTGATTTCGGGGAACGGTTACAACGAGAAGGTCGATGTGTGGAGTGCGGGGGTTGTTTTGTATATAATGCTTGCCGGTATTCCTCCGTTTTATGGTGAGTTGGCGGTGGAGATCTTCGAGGCGGTGCTCCGTGGAAATCTCCGGTTTCCGACTCGGATCTTCCACTCGGTTTCTCCGGCGGCGAAAGATCTCATGAGGAGAATGCTCTGTAAGGATGTTTCGAGGAGATTCTCCGCGGAGCAAGTCCTAAGTGAGTTTCAGTTGTTCATTCTCTTGATTAGCGGTTCTGATATTTCTTTTGAGATTACGACTCTATATTTGAAATCTTGAGTTCATCGATCGCTGCTTTCTGCTTATCAGCGTGATTCGGGGTCTGCGCTTTGGTTTTCTCATCTGACTCTGTCTTCTCCGTCATTTGAGCAACGATTTCTCCCAGATTTCTTGGGGTTTTCTGTATCTTCTTTACATTCGTTTTAGTCGGTTCTTGTTTTCGTTTTATTTTTCTTTTCTGATTAACTTGCTTTCTGTTTGTACATTATTTGATGAATGAAGGCGTTGATGGTATTTGTGGTGAATGCAGGGCATCCGTGGATCAGAAGCGGAGGGGAGCCAAGGGCGATGGTTGATCTTACCTGAAAATATCACAACTAGCTAGTATATACTGAAAAGAGGGAATTAATAAACTGCTGTAAATATACGCTCACTCTCAATGGGCGTGGTTGAGACCATTCGTCCTCGCGGGAAGACACAAGAGTCTGAAGGACTTGGTTAGCTAAATCCTGTGCACTTTTTTTCTCTGTTTTTCGTTTGTGTTTTAGAATGGCCATCCTTGGCTTTTGCTTTGGCTGAGAGACGGTGGAGTGCATGTAGTTATGTACATAGCTTTAGTAAAATTCCAGCTTGGATTGCGAAACTTTTTGTTGCCTGTCTTCTTCGTTCACTATCCTCCTGGTGGGGTTGTAAACTTCCACCCCATGAAGCATATTCTCTGGTTTCTGGTGGTTTAAAGAGATTCTAAATTGTAAATTATTTCCATTTGAAATAATATAGGATGGTTAAATTGTAAAATTTTGTTTTGAAATGGGTAAGGCTTTGGGTATAGTAGGAAACAAATTGGAAAACAAAAAGCGAGTTAATGGCTTTCCATTTGTATAATTGTCATTCAAAATCTGGTTTTCTTTTGTATCTTCAGAATGCAGTTATCTTTCGTACGTCCATGGAAAAAAGAGATAGAGAAGCTCTCGCTCATCTTATAGAGTTCTTCGTTATTGGCAGAGCCTGGAGGTAGATTGGATTAGTAGAGACCACTTATTCTAATTTCGAACGGATGGGCCTCAATGCATTATTATGTTACGCCCCCATCGGATTAGGTTTTCGTTGGATATTTATTAGTTTATCTTATGGTACGAGCAAATATCTAGATTATTTTGTTTGGTTTTAATGTTTATTAGCTTAGTGGAATCAAGAGTTGGATGATGATGTGAGATGGGATGAGTTTTTTTCATTATGAACGGAAGTTGAAGGCTCCAAAGGATAAGCACATCAAAATACTAAATTCTGTAGCATGAGCTTCGCATTGCATTACGTGGTCTTGCCTGATTCCTTCCAACTCCAAAAGACCCAAGAAAGTGATAAACACATCAAAATACTGAAACCCAGTTATAACCACAGACCCATCTGGCGTCAGAACAGCAAATTTGTTGACTGTGGTTGGCCATGCGCACTAATATTTGTTCTTCGGTACGCACTCTAAAAAAAAAAAAATCACAAAGGAAGAACAAAACCATAAAATACCAAACGAAGGGACAAGGAGCATAGAGAAGTACACGTCTCTGATGCGAACACCCATGTAATCTTCTTGAAGAATCTGTTGAATTTGAGTAGGTGGTTTCCGTTTACAAATGCATGAATATCCTGTGGATATTGCCAAATTTGCTAGAGAATCCGCAGCTCTGTAAATTTGAAATGGTATGATTTGTATTTATTCATCACCGGCCACCATAAACAATTACTTCCGGTCTCTTTCGCGCGTGGGTGCGCTATGAGTCTAGGCAGTCAATTCGTCAGATAAAATCCAATTCCAACCCAACCCAAAAAATACTACATATCTGTATATAAAGCGAGGCACCTCCTTAGGAAGCATGTTATACAAAATGTGCAACTTTCCACAAAAGCCCTTACACAACAAAGCCTGATTTATTAATAAAAGGATAAAATGGTCAAAAACTCCCTCAAATCTTTTAAAATCTAACAATTAGTTTTGCAAGTTTGAAATTGTTCCCTCCCACTACATGCAGTACTGCATGTGCAACCTTGCTAGTGGATCTAATTGGATCTGGTTCGAATATGGATCTTATCATTCGGATTTTTGAGTATAGAATCATATATATTCAACCCAACAAAGATTCCAACAATTCTTTTCTATTATTAAGACTTTCTAGGTCTTTTAATGTGGGTGTATCTAACTATATATTCATTGGAATAATACTAAGGATTAGATTAGCTTTTGCGGAAGTCAGCAACAATCGTCAATTTTGCACTTCCACTCGATTCAAATTCTCTAATTTGGATATTGAATCCTCGGACTAAATCGAATACAAATTAAAAATCGGATTTAGATATAGAATATGCATGGATTTTGGTTCAAATTCGGATCGGATCGCTACTTAGACTTAAATCGGATCCTAGTAGGTATCCATACCGTATTCAACCAGTTTAGATTAGTAGTTGTGATGTGTTGGATCACTTGACATGGCTTCCATACCAAGTTTAAGCATTAAGATCAATTCATATTTGATGCTAAAAGATTCTACGACAAGCACATCTGCAACCAAGCCTTTTAGAGAACAATTTTAGGGAATAATTTGTGATTAGGATATGTAGGCTTCTTATTTATACTAAATCATTATTATAGATCTGGCATAGTAATTTGGTGTGGCATCCTGGCTATCTGAGTGGGTAGGGTATGAGACTTGGGCAAGCTACTAGGCGAGGATGTGCATATGGTTGGGATCCCACATCACTTAGAGATGCTATAAGTAGTCTTGTGATCCCTTATTTAACAAGAGGCCTTTTAAGGCATAACACGGGATTAAATCCTCTTGAAACTCTTAAGTTAAGCGTGCTTGGGTGAGAGCAGTACTTTGATGGGTTACCACTGGGAAGTTTTTTCTTGTTATCCCTTGAGAACAAATCCGTGAGGACCCATTGGGCCCAAAGTGGACAATATTTTGCTGGGTATGGGCTAGGGACATTACAAATGGTATCAGAGCCTGCCTTGATCGGAAGTGTGGGGGTTCAGCCCAACGCGAAGACACGTTGTCCCATGGAGGAGAGTATGTGACATCGTAGTTGTCTGAGTGGGCCACTGTGATGTGGGCAGGGTGAGAGACCTCGGCGAACTACCATAGTGACGAGCTACTAGGCGAGGATGTGTATATGGTTGGGATCCCATATCGCTCGGGGATGCTATAAGTAGTCTTGTGATCTTTTACTTAGCAAGAGGCCTTTTAAGGCATAACACGAGATTAAATCCCTTTGGAACCCTCAAGTTAAACGTGCTCGGGTGAGAGCAGTGCTATGATGGGTGGCCATTGTGAAGTTTTCTCGTGTTATCCCTTGAGAATAAATCCGTGAGGGCCCATTGGGCCTAGAACGGACAATATTTTGCTTGGTATGGGTCAGAGACATTACAAATGGTATTAGAGCTTGCCCTGATCGGAAGTGTGGGGGTTCAGCCCAACGCGAGGACACGTTGTCCCATGGAGGAGAGTAGGTGACATCATGGTTGTCTGAGTGGGCTGCTATGATGTGGGCAGGGTGAGAGACTTGGGCGAACTACTACAGTGGCGAGCTATCAGGCGAGGATGTGCATATGGTTGGGATCCCACATCACTCAAGGATGTTATAAGTAGTCTTGTGATCCCTTACTTAGCAAGAGGCCTTTGAAGGCATAACATGGGACTAAATCCCTTGGAACCCTCAAGTTAAGTGTGCTCGTGTGAGAGCAGTGCTATGATGGGTGGCCACTGGGAAGTTTTCTCGTGTTATCCCTTAAGAACAAATCCGTGAAGGCCCATTGGGCCCAGAGCGAACAATATTTTACTGGGTATGGGTCCGGGAGGTTACATTTGGTGGGCTTGGGCAGCATCCCTCGCAGTGGAAAGATGATAAATTGAATTAATTATTCTATCATTTATCATATTACAAATTTAGTTCAGATGCTTATACTCAAGCATGACTTTCTCAATTGGATTATCAATAGTTAAAGATACAACTAACTAGATGAATTTTAGTCAATGGGCTTCTTGAATTTTAAAAATCCAACCACAATCAACCATGAAACCCCGGAGACCCAATAAACAACTTCTCAAGATCAGCAGGAGAAACTTGGAAATAAATATTCAAGATTTTACCCACAACAAGAGGAGGAGGTTCTTTTATGGTAGTTTGTAGGAATTCTCACACAAAATCACAGCAGAGTTACTACAAACTATGAGAATACTATTGCAATATCTGAAGTCTCCAGAGACAAAATAGACCCTCAACCGACCATAAACTAAGAACCCAATTAAACAGAGCCGAAATTAGGAAACCAAGAAACAAAACAAGCATCCTTACACAATAATGGAGAAAGACTCTAAAACATCATACAGAGAAAATGACAAGCTCAGTGTCACTAAACTTGACCATTCCTGCTGTGATCTGGGTATTGCCTTGAATCCATCTCCATTCTGCTTTCTTCCTCATTCTCACCTGACATATCTTCCAGAGATCTGCCTTTGGACTCAGGTACCAAGAATGTGAACAACATCCCAAAGAAGTTGATCACTCCAAGCAAAATGAGCGAATTCTTCACTCCAATACCTGCAGGATATCCGGCATCTGCCTTTGCCTTGTCCTTGTTCTGTGCCAGATACAAGAATCCGAATGCGCCCACAATGGCACCAGCCTTCCCAGCTGCTGCTGATATGCCGTGACATGTTGATCGCAGCCTGGCCGGAAAGATTTCTGCTGGGACGACGAATGTCGTGGCATTAGGCCCAAAGTTGGCAAAGAAGAAAGTCAGTGAATACATGACAACAAATCCAATTCTGTGGTCCTTATGGGTCCAGTGGTCGTAAGGGATGGCAAGTGCAAACATGAAGACTGTCATGAAGAAGAAGCCCATCATTTGGATGGCAAATCTCCCAATGTGATCAATCAAAGCCACTGTAAACCAGTAACCCGGAACAGTACTGCAAAGAGCAATGAGTGTCTGAGCTCTTGCAATTCTAAACACCTCATCAAGTGCATTCATAGTCTTTGCTGATGGAATCCATCCAATTGCAGTAAAGATGTCCTTCTGGAACAAATTTTGGCTGTAGAATGCAATGTCCAGCAGGAACCATGTACTAGTGGTTCCAACCAAGTGAAGCCCATGGCGACGAAGAAATTCCTTCGAGAACAGACCAAATGAGTTAGGTTTAGCTTGCTCAATTTTCTCTTGTTCTGCTTCAATTTTAACCTGTAAAACCTTTGACATATCTGAGGCAGCCTGCTTAGCATCCTTTGCGACGAGGGCAGTGTAACGAGCAGTCTCAGGCATCTTCATACGCGAGTAGTATGTAAGAGCAGCTGGCAATGCACCAAACATCAATATAATACGCCAAACATAATCAGCCTGTGGGACAGTTGAGGCAACTGGATCAACTTCATAAGGAGGAGCATCATATTTGGCCTTAAAGGCAGAGGAGACAACAATGGCAACCAATCCACCAGCTAAAATTCCAAAGCCTTGCATTGCAAACACAGCAGCGATGAAGGCGCCGCGAGTCTTCTTGTTTGCATATTCGGACATGATGGTCGCCGAAAGGGGATAGTCACCACCTATGCCAAATCCAAGCCAGAATCGAAAGAAGCAAAGGGTGGCAATAACTGTTTTTGCATCCCTTCCAAATGAAAGGCCTGAGGCAATTGAGCAGATGACCATGAGCATAAGGGTCATCCCGTATACACGCTTACGGCCCATCTTATCACCAAGCCATCCAAAGAAGAGCTGACCAGCAAGAGTGCCAATGAGGGCGACGCCATTAACAGACATAGACACACTAGGTGGTAAGGTGCCGGGCTTCGCTGCACCATCAACATGGTAATAGATGCGACCAAGCAATTTGGTAACCAGGGAGATGCAGAACAGATCATAGGCATCTGTGAAGAAACCCATTCCAGCAATGACAATTGCTGTGAAGTGATACCATTGGGTCTTTGCCACATCAAGTGCATTAAGAACCTCTAGTTGTCCCTTTCCCATGGCTACCTAGCAAACTCACAAGCTATCTCTGTTACTTCTGAACAGTTATGTCTGGCAATTATCCTGCAAGATGTGAGGAACAAGTGAATATCATTGCACAGTAATTCAATAACTTGGCAGAGTCCACTCGGAGAGCTGACTCGGCCCGGTTGATTAACATGGTAATAACCTCATAATAATGAAATAAATGGACAGTGTCCAGACAAGGAAAAGGAATTCTCAACATCTGAGAATCAATTTTCCAAGGTAGGTGACAGTGACAAAGAGAATTTTCTTTCATCTGTATAATAATTAAAGAAATAGACAATTTGATCAGAAAAGATAAAGACTAAGATAGAGAGAGACAAATATATAAACAGAGTCATGACAAGTTAGAATCATGGTGAGATTCTTCATGGGGAAGGATGGAGAAAGTCAAAATATAATGACTAAAACACCCCTGGTCGTTGAGTTTGTGATTGTAGATTCCAAGAAAATAGTACTTGGCTCAATTTGGAGAATACAGAGCGGCGAAACAGCTATGTTCCACTTCCTTTTTGTTCTTGGGTTCTTGAAGCAGAAGATTAGTAGATTGATGGAGAATAAGAAAATCCTCTAGAAAGGTCAAAAGAAAAAGATGTGCAAAAGATAAAAAACAAAAAGAAGGAAGAAGAAGAACCCAGATTCGTTACAGAAGGCCGAATTGGTCTAGAAAGACCAAGGCATCATTACAAGCATAAGAAATTAAAAAAACTCATAAAGTCAAGAAAAGAGGAGAGGAACCCAGAAAAAGAAAAGATCTCGTACGCATAACAACAACCATAAGCGCACTAAAACAGTTCAGCAACCAAATGATAATACACGGATTAAAATTCAAGAAAACAATATCTCTCTCTTAAAAAAGAAGAAAGAGAGAGATTCCGAGGAAAAGGCATTTTTTGTCACAATCAGGACCAAGAAAATAGAAGAACTTCATGAATCCCGTGAATTACGAATTACCACGAGAAAAAACTTATGGCGTTGAACACCGAATTAGAAATTAGAGATAGAGGAGAAAAGAAAATTCAAAATAGCAGAGACCCAGATTTATCGCCTTGTCCAAAACCTGCAAGAAATGGGTGATGAACATCAATTTGGAAACTAGAGTCATGTTAGAAGAAATTTTTTTTTTCAGCCAAAAAGGGCTATTCCTTCACTTATCAGGAAACCGAAATCACATGTCGATACGGAAGGAAGGAAAACTGCCAAAAACTTGAAACGCAGTATTAAAACTCGAGTGCATTTGTTCTCTGAAAGGGATCGAAACTCGCTGGAAATCAAGACAGCTTTTCAGACTAACGCCATTAACAAAGCTAAATACCCATAAAAGATAGAGAGTTGAACGAGATTTGGATTTGAAGAAGAGAAATGTTTTGCGTACCTCTGATTGTTTCGAAACTCAAAGAGAAACTGTAAAAGAAACTAGCTGTTCTTCTCAAGATTACAAAGTGGAACCCCCTAGACAGAGACACACGGCCAGACTCAACAGAGAGAGAGAGAAAATAACAAACACCCGTATGACAAATCACAAACAGAAGAGTTAGAGAGAGAGAGTTGTCACCTCGCGTGTGAGATTTGTAGGGAGCCAGAGGAAGGGGAGAGAGGAGAGAAATGGGAAGAAAGCAGGGATGGAAATGGAGATGGGAGAGACTGCGAGAAGAGTGAGGCGTATTTAACTGCATGGAAGCCTTCCCCTGACAAGAATCTTTACAGTATATTCCCCTAGTTTCTCTCCCTTTCTCTCCTTTTCTCAACGGCGCTCTGCCTCCAAACCCTTTGTTTTCCTCCACGTTGCCTTCTATTTTGGTCATATTCTTTTTGGTTCCTAAATACCTCTCTGAATTCTTCTTCCTCTGTCTTCTGTCTTCATGCCCATAATTACCAAATCTCCTCCATTACAGCTATTTATGTTCCTATTTCAAATTTAAATCACCTCTTTTTTTTATTTTTATTTTTTGACATATTTTATAACATTTTTATTTCTCTAACATAACCTAATAATTAATCCAAAATGTTAAGTGATTATGTATTTGTTTGTCTACCCAAGAATTAGAACTTTATGAAGACAAATGGAAATTATAAAACCGCAAACTTTTAGTAGTTTAGATTTTAGAATGAAGCAATTAGAGAAAGTAAATATTAAAGAACAAGAACTTAAAGTAATTTTATTTTAAAAAAAAGTGGCAAATTGTCTTGTATGATTTGTGCTTCATAGGTTGCAATCGAACCCTACTTATCTATGTGTACATTTATCTATTGAAACACAATCAAATTTGTTATTGGTAGAATAAAATTTCACTAACTTAAACTATAAGCTTTATAAGGACACAAATGATCTAAAATTAAAGAAATTCAGCATATTCACTAAGCAACTGATCCATTTGTTGCATGATAGAGGGAAAGTGAGTGTTACAAACTACAAAATTTAAAGGAAGGTCAGTGTTATTTGAAAAATGTTAAACGGTTATATTTATAATTTTATTAAGACTCAAAGGATGTTTATGTAATTTATCCTTCAATATTGCTATTGTTTTTCAAGTTATTTTTTTTTTGTCATTGTCATATTTAGCTTTTTTGTTGTTACTTTCATGGTTGGTCCGTGACTCTAAAACAATTATCTATGCAACTTACACTCTTTATTTACTTCTTTTCAGATGATCAAATCTTTATATCCCTAGTTCTTGGCCATAGATTAATCATTAACTCTCTCTAATAAATGAGATCCCTTTTGCGTCTCAATCAAATTATAAATTGTTGAAATGTAACTATCTCATAAGTGGTAATAGTGGGGTAGAGCTAAAGCCAGGATTTTGATTTGGCAGAGGTCACCAATGGTTGGTTGTTAGCACAAAAAAATTCACCAGACTTTATTGTTCACCTTAGCTTTTTGTAACTTTTGAAAGATTATTAAGATTTTACAGTTTATCTTATTACCAGTTTAGATATATCTATATTATTAGTAGAGTCAACTCTGGGGAATATTCCTAGGGATTTTGGCCCTCCCTTTTTCTCCCCATAAATACCTTCTATAGCACATAAAAACCCTAAATAAAACCACTATCTTAATTCACTTTCCAACTTTAACCACCTACTTTCATGCTGCATACAGTTATCTGCAAACAAAACTACCCAAAGTGGTGGGCCGATATGTAGTAGTGCACGTGCCTTCACTAGTGGTACTAAAGGAAAGTAAAATGTTCTCCCTTTGACCAAAAAATAAAAGGGAAAGTAAAAAAAATTTATGACATAAGAAGAACAAATAAAAAGGAACTTGCAAGACATTAAGGAATACATCTATTTAGACAAAGAATTATTGAATGAAAGATGTGAAAACATTATAAGAAAAATCCATTAACAGTTTGGAACATTATTAGACAAAAAAGAGTCTTATTATTTTTCTAATAAACATCACCTTCTCTTAAGGTCATAAAAAGAAAATTTATTATAAAATATATAAAGAGAATCCCTGTTTTCTGCTTCACATTTTATACTTGAAATGCCCTCCATATTTTTTTTTCAGATTTACTCCAACATCCAGGTTTGTCAAGCCATGTGTATCAGTAATTAATCATAAAGATTATAAACCAACTTTTATAATCATAAAAGTTGTATAATCTTTATAAACCAACTTTTATAATCATAAAACTTTTATAAACCAACTTTTATAATCATAAAACTTTTATAAGATTATAAAGATTAATCATAATGGAAGACAAAAGGTAAAGTAAGAGTCATGTAAGGAATAGATGCTGAAAAGAGTTCTCAAGAAGGTAATGTTAAGAGAAATTTAGGAGCCTATTTGCTTTGTAATATTGAGAATGGAGAGTTTATTAGGAATCTTGGTATATATATAATGTATATAGTTTTTTAATGTTGTACACATCACCATAAAAGAGAAAAAGGGCCTAAAATGTATAAGCAAGCGCATTTAGAGACTTATACATGAGAATTTTTTCTGGTATGTGGGGACAACTATACATTAAAAAATAAATTGATAATTTAAGAGAATTTTTTCTCTTTTTTTCCTTCTCCTTTGAATGAGGATAGTTACTCCCACTTTTCCTCCTAATTTTTTTTATTAAATTTTTAGGGCAAATTGCATTATGGTTCCACAATTGCAAATATTACCCCTGAGGTTTCTAAAATGATACTAACCTCCCTTGTCAAAGTAGTAAAATCAATGGAAGTAATAATTTGACCATTTTATCCCTCATTAATTTATATCTAAAGCAATAAAAATTTAAATGATTAAATAACTTGTAATTTTTAAATTGATTATTACCATCCTAAACCCTTAAAGATTATTTTTCATTATGAAAAAAACTCAAAATCTTAAACATTTTGTACTAAAGAAAAACTTAAAATCTTAAACAAATATTAAAATTTTAATAATATTACTATAAAAGTAAGAGACATGTAACAAATTTACGAAACTAGAAGGGAAGTTGAAGTTATTTTAGACACCTTAGGGGAAGTAATTGCAGTTGTTAGAAACTAGCACAGTCTGAACAGAGGTAAGTGTAATTCTGTATCTCTGTGAATGAAGTACAACCAAAAATGTTGCTCCTTAGCATCATTAAAATTTTATAGGCTCTTAGGGGAGAAGTACTAGGGTTTATAGGATATATAGAATCATTGGAACCACACTTGTGCCTTCAATATGGCTTAATTCTTAATGATATTCATATTGCTTTTTATAAAACACCCTTAAATGGATGTGCTTCCCCCATTTTCATCACTCTCTAAGATCAGGAATTAAAGTGAAGCCTAGTTCCCTATTTCCATTATGTTGTTGAGGTTTACTCCAACCTAACTCCATTGAAGGAGCATAATCAATAACTAATTTGACCACTTCAACCACCTTTAAATTATAAAATGGTTTCTACGCCTCCCTTTCACTTTGCACCTCACAACTAAAATAATTAAAAAGAAAAACCAAAGTGAAAAAAAGAAAAAAGAAAAATAGTGCATTTGGGTTTGCTTCCTTGTATTAGTCTTTTACTAAAACACTATGGAAAAGTCACATGCATCCAAAATAATAGTGCTAATAGCTATCAAGTTAGATAAGTGTAAGTAGCTAATCTCTATCTCTACTACTTAAAAAGCACGAAGGGGCTTAAGTGTTTGGGCACATTTGCATTCCCAAAGTGCCCTCCACCATTTTGCATATTGTTTTTGTGAATCCTTTCCTCTTTTTGAGGTACTTCCGTACTTGTTCCCTAAGCCACTTTTTATGTTGTCAGTAACCATTATTTTTATTGGCTCAGTAAATCCTTTCCTCCTTTTCGATACTTGTTCCCCAAGTATCTCCTGTTCGATAAGTGTTTGGGCACTTTTACATTCCAAAAGTACCCTCCACTATTTGCTTATTTCTTCCCCAAACTCTTCTACAAACCTATACTTAAAAGGAAGGTTTTCTGGTTTTGGTCCGACTCTTCGAACCGACCAAATTGTCCTTCCTCCCCCACATATTCACGGAATTAGCATAGACCTCTTTTTCTTCGTTCCATTTTTCGAACGGACCAAATTGCCCTCCATCATCCCAACTATTTACCCAACTCTTCAAGTGATCAGCTTGCCATCCGTTATAATTTGCCTTCTTCCCCAAGTAACCATGTTCATGCACATGCCTGGTCAGCCAAGACCGCCTTCGCCCATTGGGCGGGGCTGCAAAGTTTCTCAATATTTACCATGTCAGCGTCCTTCCTCCACCATTGGCGGGCTTCATTTCTGATACTGTCAGGAAGTCCTTCAGTGAGTTTGGCATGAAGATAAAAGGTCCACTTACTCCCCAAATTTGCTTAACGTCTTCTCCAAGATTGATTATCTTCTTCTCCAAGATTGCGTAATGCATTCCCAGTAACTTCATCCCCAAGATAAGATCTGTGTGTTTCTATTTGTTCTACGGACTTTCTCTTCTGCTCTCCTTCCCAAGACCGACCTTCGTTCAAGACTTCCTGGGTGAGTCGGATTGATTCACACTTCCTTCTTCAATATGTACATGAAATACACATCTCGAACAAGGTAAGAGTGAGATCCGATTCCTCCTCTTTATTCCTGTTCTCTATCTTTCTTCGGTTCGAAAAGATCTTTCCCTTGTATTATGCTGCGCTATGGTCATATTTGCCTTAGAGTAGAGGGACACACTTATTTCCTTGGATCGAGGCCTCTGTTATCTTTCGTATTCTAGGGTTCATTTGATTTCTTCGTTTCTTTTTCGATTTTTATTGTCTTACTTTGAGGTCCCTTTTATGTTTCAGATCTACCCTGGACCATTTATGCATCTCCGTTAAAGATAGCGAAAACGATGTTAACTCAGAAGCAGGCCGTAGAATCGAACGGCTCAAGCATTAACGAGACGGAGCATGAAGAGAAAAAGGAAGAAATGGGGGATCAATCTAACTTGAGCTTCAAGAGCTTTCTCTCACATGGCGGCTTTGTGTTAACTGCGCTTTGAATCGAGTAACTTTGCGAAATCCCAGATCGAAAAAAATGTAGAAAACGAAAATCCCCTTTGCTTCCTTTCAAATCATTTAACGAATTCTAATTTCTCTTCAATTCATTTACAAGTCGCCCAGGTACTGTTAACGCTACTATATTCTTCTCTCGAATGGGTGTGCTTTCCGGCATCTTACTTTAGCTGTTCTACGGTCTTGTTGGTAGCTGGACAGCATACGTCATCAGGGTTTTGTATGTCGACTACCGAAGCCGGAAAGATATAAAGTGAATGTTAGCTTCAAGGACCATGTCATACAGGTTAGCTGCTCACACCTACCTAGATCAACTTGACAGATACTTTTGGTTCTGGTTCTAACTCTTCTATTTTCAATTCCACTAATGAACGAAAGAAAAACTTCCTTTTGGCCAGCATTGGTTCGAAGTAATGGACGGATTGCTTGGTCCCTACTGAAAAGTCATGGGACTCGCCTCTATCTGTGCTTTTCTCTTGTTTGGATCCTTTATAAGGCTTGTACCTTGCGCAAGGTAAGGTTTTTTATCCCAAGTTCTTTGTCGAGCAGGGTACAAACTCCTAAAACTTTGGCCCTGGTAACAGACAAGAATATCACTGCGATTTCTCGTTGGGCAACTAGCTAACTTTCGGAATCATCGAGGAGGTTCATACGGTACATCTCGGCGATTTGATTGCCCCAAGTCCGCAAGCGGTTCTTGGTGTTGGGAATGTATTGCTTGGGAATGTGTTGCTTGCCATAAAGCGGTTTTTCTTCGGCTGTGCGTCAAGGCAAACATTGCATGGGTTTTAAAAAAATTGATGAGGAGAAGACCAGACTTGTTCTTGTCGCTCGTTATAGTTCTTGTTCCGGTTGTTCTTTATATATAGAGATTCTGAAGTTTCACGGTTTCTCCCTGTAAGTTTCAATGAAGAAAGAAGCAAGGAAGAAAGCCAAAAAAAGTTCACTGTTTCTTTTCTTTTTTTTATTTTTTATTTATATGTTCTGTTTTCCTCTTTTATTTTTAAATAGATCTATTTCTTTTATTGTCTTTTCCGTAGCTAGCTAGAAACGAATTTATTGAAGATGTTTCAACTATTGTTAGTAATAAATTTTACTTTCATTACCGAAAAAAAAAAAAAACTTTACTTTCAGTTGTACAAACTGCTACATCTCATCTTCTTTACCATGATTTTGTTACATGGCACATAATATTTACATTTGCTTACGAGAGATCTACCCGGGAATACAAGAGTATTTGAAAGTAAAGTTTATTGTAAATCAAAATTTATTATTGAAATAGATTTACTATTGTAAACATGTTATTGTTGGCCTGATGATATTTGGCTATGAGTAATCCAAATTGGCTATTTGGTGGATTCTGATATGCAATGGTGTTGCAGGCGGTTAAACAAAGCCACAAGAAGCACTACTACATTGGCTGTTTCCTTATGCAACCTATTTTATTTGCATCATGATGGCCTCCTATTGTCAGGATTTTGTATTCCTCTCTCTCTCTCTCTCTCTGTATATATATTTAGGTTATGTGCTCATTTCATCTTCCCTTTTTTGTATGGGAGCTAGCAGATTCCTTGTGAGTACTGGTGAATGGTGATTCATTTCAAAATCATGCAACATAACTTTGTATTATACAATTTATTTCATTATTAGCTCTGAAAAAATCATGAGTTATATTTAAATAGGTAGGTTGGGTCCACTCAAGGTTCTTAATCAACAACTTTGGTCATTTTTCAACAAGCACAACCTTCCTTAGCAGCTCTTGCAGACTGGTTGGAGACTGTCCAATGAACAACCATACTTTTGGTAACCTCATTCTTTTTCTAATTAGTTTTGTGGACTTAAATAATAAATAAAATAAATAAACCAATTTTCATGACTGTTATAGTAGTTCTTTGGCCGGGATCTTGAAAATGTGTTTGTGTGGTTGACCATGATGATGATGAAATCCATTTTGTGATGCTAGCGTGATGGGTTGATCATTAAATTTTGCCTATGCCATTATAAAAATCATACCTTTATGTGAGATCCTGTGTATATGAAAAGTAATAAAATCCATTGGGATAGATATATCCAAATAACTTATACTCTCTATTTTGCGATGTTAACAGCATGTATTGACCAAATTTCGTCTATGCCATTGAATAGGTGAAACCTTTATATGAGATCCTATGCATATA
This sequence comes from Buxus sempervirens, assembly GCA_947561395.2. Lineage (NCBI taxonomy): Eukaryota > Viridiplantae > Streptophyta > Magnoliopsida > Buxales > Buxaceae > Buxus > Buxus sempervirens. The sequence continues at coordinate 23,020,329 of OX387195.1, forward strand.
CAAACTAACGTTATCCCCTGGCATAGATATATCTGAATAACTTAAATTTTGATTAATATATTTGAGCTAAGGGGGTTAGGTGTTTGGTTAACTTGGCTGGTGATTAATATATTTGAAGCCACAAATATTACCATCAACAAATTGTCAAGATAAATTAAAATATCTGTTCAAAGAAAAGTTGGTCTCGACTAGGTCCTCTTAGTGAAGCTTATGATGAGTTTACATTCTCGTTCGTGATGGTAGCATGATGGGCATACAATATCCATATTCAAGAAAAATAGTTTAGACCTATAGGCTATTTGTTGGGCCTTTATTGGATATTTGCATGGATATGTATGGGCCGAATTGTAAGGAAATATCTACAAGATGCACCTACATGAAGTTGATGCCTAAGGAAAAGTTTTGATTAGAGCTCTTGCATATTATGATCCTATTACAATGGATTTTTACTTTTAAATGCCTTATATTTAAATATCCCAATTCCCATATATTTTGTTTCATTAGTATTTCACATATTAATTTTTCATAATTGTTTCTTATTGTTTGAGCATGCACTTTATTTTAAAAGTAGATTTATTAAGTTTCATACCTAAAGAAACCATTAGAAAGTTAATTTAACCAATTTTGACTCTTTTCTATAAATCTTTAAAAAGTTTTTTTTTTCTTTTTTTTTTTTATTCAAAGGCCCTCCACGTGCGTAGCACGTGGGGGGCTAACTAGTTGGAAGATAAAAGTGAAGAGCATAATAGTCGATAGTTGTCAAAATAAATATGCATAAGGAACTAATTCAGAGATAAAAGTAAATAGAAATAAAAGTGAGGGGCATTTTAAAGAATTATATAGATATTTGTATATATATTTAAATTTTTTTTATAATAAATTCTTCACATATAACATCTCTAATTAGAAATTCTTTAAGAGGATGAAATCTTGGAGTAACACTGGGTTTTTTTTTTCTTTTTCTTTTTCAAGTTGGCCCCACATGAAACAATTTTTATTTTTATTTTTTTGATAACCCCAACATGAAACATTTACAACCATGAAAAAGACGTTGACTAGACAGACGTTCTAAATGATAGCATCTCACGGCTTGTGTTTTTTCAAGTGAACCCCACACAAAACAATGAATAATACAAGCCGTGAGATCCGCCACATGGCAACATCTCACAGCCATTGCAGTGAATACTACAGTAAAAAGTTGTAGACGATTTCATTCGGCATCTCACGGCGGCTGAAAAAAACACCCTTTAACATCCGCTACATATAATTTTGCCAGGTGGCAAACGTGGCTAACCTGAAATGACGTGGCCAGGCTTTGTTCATTAACCTGTTACAACATGCATACCCCCGGCAACTAACTTGTGTGACATAGGAGCTGGCCGAAGAATCCACCACGCTGGGTCAAGTGAGATGTTGGGAAGTGGTTAACGACGGCGAAAGGGTGTCGGTCGAGACAAAGTCCCAGGCGCTTCTTTTGTCCGGAAAAAGGTTGTATGGAGAGGGAGGTGTGGAATTCAGTTGTAACAACCTCCCTCCGGCGTATCTCGTGCTTGTACGCACATTCTTCTTTAAGCTGAAGACCTTGACCACCCTTAATCAGGTAGGCTGGCCGGGCTTCCATATCCAACACTTGATGGCCTGGTCTGGTCTGAGCTGCTCCTTCTTTGTCTAGGTGGCTGGACCGACATGTGGGCTTCTTTCTTAGCTAACTCCAGTAGATTTAACAAGGGCCTCCACTTAAACAAAACTCGGGCTTTGTTTGCCATCAAAGAGTCACTCGTATAAATTTGGAACAGACAGGCAAGTTAAATTTGATGAATTTATATTTACACCCCTTCATATATATTTTATTTTCTGATAAATTACTCAAATCCTTCACACTTAGATAAAAGAAAAATTTAAGGACTGCCCCTTATATCTGGCCAAACGTGTACTTACTTCTCTTATCATTAAAATTTGACCGGAAATGACCTTAATAATTAATTATTATTATTTTTTTTATAATTTTAGGATTTGGAGAGAGTTTATCTAGGTCATTTCTATCATTAACTTAACGTAGTTTTCATTCAATTTAAAAATAAGAGAGGCAAGTGCACATGTATCAAATGTGGAAGGAGGTCTCTACATCTGCCCTTTTTTTCTTTTCAAACTAGGGGACTGCGTGTGCTACACGTGTAGAAAACGGTTGTGGGCTCCATTTAGAAAAACACCCTACGTTAATTTCATTTAATTTGGTTAATTATCATAATTTCCAGTTTTTTTGTGGGGCCCACTTAAAAAAATTCCTTATTGTGATTTCATTTGGTTAGTTATGCTTAGATGGCATAACAAATCTATAAAATAAGGAAAAAACTATGGGGCAAATTGGGTATAGATTATAAAGCCAAAATCTTGGCAATTCCCTTTATATATTAGAATAAATGTGAAGGACAAGGTATAAGTATTAACTTTCAAGTATATTCACTCTTGCTGATGCAACAGTGAGAAATCTTTGATCCTTTTGGCTTTGGCACATGCAGCACACAAGGCATGGGCTTCCCAAAACAAAAACAATAGACATTTGTTGTATGGAAGGTGAGAAGGGGTTAAATTTAAAATTTAAAATTTCCCAGCTAATATCTCTGTCAGAAAGATATTATATTTATAAATGTAAAATTATTTTAAAATTTATAGCCGATTTTAGTTGAAAAGTAGCTTAAAATAACAATACATATAGATATATAATAAATCTTCAAACTGATTGAAATAACTTCAGCAAGAAAACATTAAAGAACTTCAAATCCCTTATTTTTCCTTTAAAATATATATATATATATATATATATGTTCATCATTTTTTATAAATAAAATTTAATTTCCTTCAAATAGCCTGTGATTTCTGAATAAGGTGGGAAAATGTGACACTCCTACCCTAGCCAGTTGTCGACCGGATCAGATTTCCATGTCCCATATTAAATGGGGTTTAAAAGCCATTCTAGATGAAACGACCAACTTGATAGCCCACTGGGCCCACCTCCTATGAGTGGCCCTCCTCTTTCAGAACAAATGGACAAACTCTTATGGGTAAGGATACAAGATAAACCTCTTTAACTAATAACAAATATCAATGGAAGAAAAGCCCTTCAAATTGAGGAGAAGGTCTCTTGAAGTGAAAGAGAATCACCTTTTGACTCCATGAATCTACAAAGTCAATAATATTCCTTCTTCAGTGCTGAAAGCAGAACTTACAGAGATGTGTTGAGTGGTCCATTACAGAACCTATTATTCATACTACAGCTTTCAACATGAGAGCATACAAAGTCTTTGCTATCACACTCTTGGTATCATCTATTTCTGTCAGCTACTGCCAGTTGATCATAAAACCCATGTAACAAGATTTTTTTAAGTTCCCTTTTGGAATTTGCAGCAAGTTGGATTGACCTTTGAAGTTGAGATATCATGAATATATTTGACATAAATTCTCTGTAATTCCTCATCAACATTATTCTCTTTTCTTTTCCAGTGTTTGAGATTTTTCTTGTGTGTGTGTGTGTGTGTTGGGTTGGTGGGGATGTGGATACTGGCAGGGCAGTATATGGGCTTCACATTCCAACCTAGCTAATAGTGTTGCTGCAACTACCTGATTTTTCTAACAAAAGTCTAACCTACTCCATTTTCAAGAATCTGGTTTGCCCAAAAGTACCACCTTGGATACAGGATATCCAAGGATATGTGTTATTAGTCTGGACTTTGAAATAAGGGAATCCTCATATTCTGATTCAAATGTAGATGTGGAAAGCTTTTAGAACCAGCTTATATGAGCAAGGATAGAAGCAGAGGAATCAAAGAATGAAGAATTTGCAGAGCTATTGAAACCAAAACTAAAAAGATAAAAAAAAAAAAAGGTTAAAACAAACTTTCTTCTCCTATTTACTTCATCTACATCACTGCCCTGAATCTGAAAGATTTTAATTTCCAGAACAAAAACAGTACATTTTCATTATTACCCAAAAGAAAGAAGAAGAAAAGGGAAGAAAGGAACCATATTTTGACCCCGGATGTCAATTCGCTCAAGTATGTGCACAGTACAAACTCCAAAGTTCAAACTAAAGAAACTTAATTCTTTTACATTCTAAGTTTTAACTTTTTAAGTCCAATAACAATTATACTTGTAAATTAAACTCATACAACCTTTCTTCTTATCTATCATACTGGAACTGTTCTATTGTAATTTGCTTGCTGCCCTTCCGGCGCCATTTCAACTTCGGTTTCTTCCTCGTTCTCTCCCGACAGATCCTCCAGCGACCTACCGTTCGACTCCGGCACCAACAACGTAAAGAACATCCCCAGTGCGTTAATGGCACCCATCACAAGGAGCGCATTCTTCACCCCAAAACCAGCTGGGTACCCTGCATCTCTCTTTGATTTGTCCTTGTCCTGTGCTGCATACAAGAATCCGAATGCCCCAACCATGGCTCCGGCCTTTCCGGCCGCCGCAGATATGCCGTGGCATGTCGACCTCAGCCTCGCCGGGAAGATCTCCGCCGGCACAACAAATGTGGTCGCATTAGGCCCGAAATTCGCGAAGAAGAAGGTCAGTGAGTATATGACCACGAACCCAATTCGGTTTTCCTTCAATGTCCAGTGATGGTAAGGGATGGCAAGTGCAAACATGAACACGGTCATGAAGAAGAAACCCATCATTTGAATCCAAAAACGACCAATAATATCAATGAAGACCACTGTAAACCAATACCCAGGAACAGTACTGCACAGTGCAATAAGTGTCTGAGCCTTTGCGATCTTGAAAACCTCTTCGATTGCGTTCATGGTCTTTGCCGGCGGGATCCATCCAACCGCAGTGAAGATGTCTTTCTGGAACAGATTTGAACTGTAATAGGCGATATCAAGAAGGAACCATGTAGTGGTGGTTCCAACCAAATGGAGTCCGTGTCGCCGAGCAAACTCCTTAGAGAACAAACCGAACGAGTGGTTTCGTTCCTCACTTAGACTCTCGATCTTCGCCTCCTCAGCTTGGATTTCGACGTTCAAGACCTTGGTCATGTCTATGGCGGCCTGTTTGGCGTTCCTCGCAACCAGGGCGGTGTACCGGGCGGTTTCCGGCATCCTCATACGCCAGTAGTATGTGAGCAACGCCGGAACAGAACCGAACATCAGGATGATTCGCCACACGTAATCTGCTTGTGGCACAGTTGATGTAATCGGATTGACTTGGTAAGCAGGAGCCTTGAACTTGCTATTGAACGACGCGGAGACGATGAGGGCGACAACCCCACCAGCCAAAATCCCAAATCCCTGCATTGCAAACACAGCAGCAATGAAAGCCCCACGAGTCTTCTTGTTCGCGTACTCGGACATGATGGTGGCGGAGAGAGGGTAGTCGCCGCCAATGCCAAACCCGAGCCAGAATCTGAAGAAACAGAGGGTCGCCATGACACCTTTCGGGGAGTTACCGAAGGAGAGTCCAGAGGCGATGGAACAGACCACCATGATCATGAGGGTGAGACCGTAGACGCGCTTACGGCCCATCTTGTCACCGAGCCAGCCAAAGAAGAGCTGACCGGTGAGAGTTCCACAGAAAGCCACGCCATTAACGGCGGCGGCCACGTTAGGTGGCAAGTTTCCAGGCTTCTCTGCACCGTCGACATGGTAGTAGATCCGACCGAGCAATTTGGTGACTAGGGAGATGCAGAACAGATCGTAAGCATCGGTGAAGAAACCCATGCCGGCGATCACAATAGCCGTGAAATGATACAACTGTGTCTTTGCTACATCGAGTGTTTTAAGCACCTGCAACTGATCCCTCGCCATGGCTAGCTACTCCAAGATTTCTTTCTCTCTTGTGCTTCTGCCCTTCTAAACAGTATTTTCTGCGAGTGTAAACAAGGCAGACATCAAAATCTGAACTGCACAAGTCAAGTCTTAAGCGATTGGCCTGGTTGAGTGTTTAATTTTTTTTTTCTCTTTGCCTATGTTTTCAGATTTGTTGACTTTAAGCTTGTGATTTGCGACTAAAGGTCGATCTACTTGTAGAAAAATTGGTGGCAATTATATGTGAACAGTAAAAAATAAATAAAAAATTTAAATTATACATATTCAAAATACCCGTTATGTCCTTAATCACATATAGTAGGACTTGTGATTTTTCCTGCCAAGTGCCGGCATGTGGGACCGTGAAAAAATCTTTTTCTATGTCAAACACATGGAAGGAAAACAGAAGAAAAGGACAAACGGCCCATTTCAAGTCCAGTTAATAGCTGACAATCAAAGGATAGGAGTCCGGATAATGGGTGGTTGCTGTTCAGGGGTGGTGGGGTTAGGGCTCTGTAAAAATTCCACAAACAAGGTGGTCCATCTCCAAAATACCCAATAATTCAAGGTTTAAGGGCACTTGTGTGGGAACCCCCAAGATGACAAGATTCATTGTTGCTTAGGGCTTATCCAACATGACACAGGGATGTCAGTCCCTTCTACCTTGTAGTTGTAGGGTAGCAAATAATGTGTCCATTGATAGAGATTGAACCTGAGAATCTGCAGGCAGGCAGGGCCTAAAATTATTATTATACCAAAATGTGGAAACCCTTTTCAGCAGAGATGTAACTGAAAAGTAGAGGGAGTACCAAATCTATTACATCTGCAAATTTTGATTATGAAAAAGTAAATAAATAAATAAAATAACCCAAAATCCCAACAGCCAGAGAAAAAACTTATCAATAGATTAATTGATGGATGAATCTTTATCCAGAACCTCAGAAGAAACTAAGTGGAAGGAAGGCCTATTCCGAGGCTCAAAGTTCTTCAATATTGAACTAAGAACTGAAGAAGGTGTAAGCAACCAAAGCAGCTTTTGAGCAGTACTAGAAACCAAGACAAAAAGGAGGAATTCAGCAACTCACCTGTTGTTTCCTGCGAGTCAGAGATGAAGGGAAGAAGGAGCAGAAATCCCGGGAGAGGAGATGAAGAGAGTGCGGGAGATGGGGTTGGGTTGCTCCCTGACTGGTATTTAATGAACTTGAGTCTGCCCAAAGGAATCGTCACTACCAAAAAAAAAGTCACCAGTAGATACCTCTCAGTCTTTTTTTTTTGGGTAGATACCTCTCAGTCAACGGTCCCACAGAACTTCCTTCTACGTTATTAGCTTTTGCGTATTCAAAGGCTTGGAAAATCTAGGGTCTGAGCTTCATATCCAATGCAACAACGGGGAAAAATTGGTTTTTAGTGTTACTTTTTCAAAATAATTTAAATTCAGTCGGCTAATTCTTGAAAATTGAGAATTAGTGATACGTTTTTCAAATAATTGAGATTCAGTCTCATTTAACTGTTCATAAACACTTTCTTCCAAAAATGCCCTCAAAAGACTTAGAAAACCTTTTCACTCATTTAGGTACAAGTGAGGTTTGTAAGTCTTTTTAGGATATTTTTGAAAGAAATTCTTCATGAATAGTAAAATAATATTGAATCCTAATTATTTGAATAAAGTATGACTAATTCTCAATTTTCAAGAATTGACAGACTAAATCTGAATTCTTTTGAAAAAATATCACTAAAAACCAAATTTCTGAGATTTTGACATGTGGTTCTCTCTCTATCATACACGGTGCGTGGAACCAATTGAAATCCTGTGGAACTTGGAGTGAGTGATACAAAAGCAGGTTCTGTGAAGGACTCAAATTGACAATTGACCAAAAGCTAGCACTTTTATTTGATTTCAAACAATAAATAAGAAAAACAACCACCACAAACAAAGGGATTTTTGTCAAATGTTCACATGACATATATGCAATTATCTATACTATATGGCTCTGTTTGTTTCACCGGAAAACAGGGAAAAGAAAATATTTTCCGGAATTTTAAAATTTTCCGACGTTTGTTTTATAGGAAAAGGAAAATTAAGGGAAAACATTTTCCGAATTGAGGAAAAATCGGCGGAAAATAACTTCCGCTAAAATTTGGCGGAAGTTATTTTCCGCCGGAGCATTTCGAAGATAACTTGTGTTTCGATTTTTCTCTCTCTCCCCGACTTCGACTCTCCTCTTCCACCTCCAACGGACGACCGAATGCGAATTTTGCTTCAGCCGTCAGAGTATACTGAGATATAATCCGAAGCGAGACCTTGCAGACTCTCTATCTTTCTCTCTGACCCGATTGCGTCTTCAAATCCTCCATTTCGTTGAACTTTCTTAGTTTCTCTTAGGTTCTTTGTTTCCCGCTTTTTGTTTTTTCTGTTTTTTTTTTCTCCCTCATTTGATTTTTTGATCGTTCTTTCGTGATCCTTTTTGTTACTGAAACCTAAACTGAATATGGGTTTGTCTTTAGATCTGGGACGGCTTTTCGGATCAATGATTTGTGTAGCGGCGACGTTTTGTGGGTTTGGTTAGAAATCTGATTGGAAAAGTGGTTTTGGTGTTTCAGATTTGTGAAGATTGGGTTCGTTTATTGGGGTTTTGATTGGGGGTTGTCGAAAATGCAGAGGCAGACCAGGTTTATGGAAAGATCGCCAATCAACAGTTTTCAAGAGCCTCTTAACTTGGAATCCTTGGTCGCTATGAGTGTATGTTCCGAATCAGCGGAGATCAATGTTGATGAAAATGCAAGCTTGGAATCTAAGGCTGCTGTGAATTTGCAAAAGGTTTACAGGAGTTACTGTACACAGCGCAGGTTAGTGGACTTCGCTGTTTGTTGCAGAACTCTGGTAAGCTGCTCGATTCCGTTGATTCTGCAAATCCTTTCTTTAGTTTTCCTCTTCTGAGAGGCCATGGTGAGAACAGGAAGTGTAGAAACAAAGAGAGATAAAGGAGCAGAGCCTTATCTGTTGTATCTTTAGTAGGAGAGACGGAGATTAGAGAGTGGAGACCACCTGTTGGGGACCCAAACTATGATTGCCCTTGGCCCTAAACGTCTTAGATAAAATTTCTTCTATCCGGTCGCAATTACAAATTGAAGAGAGCTGGGTCAACTTTTGTAAATTTAATAAAGTTTCACACTATTTTCGATATATTTAACAATTAAAGGATTATAACTAAATCATAAAATCTCATATTTTCCTCAACTTTTGAACTTTTATTTCAATCTCCAATTTTTCCTTTTTTTGCTTTCCTTTGACATCCAAACGCTTGAAAAAATGGAAGAAGTAAAATTTTTTCCTGGAAAACTTTTATCCGGAAAATATTTTCTGCTGAAAAATATTTTCCATTGAAACAAACACAGCCTATAATTATACATAGTGTGAGGTGCTTTCTTGGGAATCGCACCAACTAAAATGTGCAAGTTTTCAAAACAGCCTTTATACATTATTGTGAACATTTATTAATTAAAGGGTACAATAATCAAAACTGCCTCAATTTTTTAAAAACTTAAAAATTAGTTGCAAAACTGTTCCTCCCTTTTTTTCACACGTGCAATTGCTAGTTGCATTTATGACTTTTGGCTGAGTTGGCTCCTGACGTTACAAAAATGTGCCAATAATTAATGAAAAAAAAAATTGAAGGGATAAACAATATCTTCACAAGGCATGACATGAATGTGCTTCCAAGAGGCCCTGTATTAGCTGGTTGATGTCAAGGCATAAAGCTTATACCTTATTAGATATAAAAATTATTTTTATCCAACTATTACTATTACTACTGATATTTTACTTACGATCAGGGTGTCAAATCTATACTTACCCTGTATTAGCTGGTTTTTCTTTTTAGTTTTTCATTATAGAAACTCCTTTTATAAATTAGACATCATTATGAACCCCACAAGGAGTCTCAAATTCCAAAATTTCTCACTTATTGCATGGTCGCTAGAAGACATGTTAACTTTATTGTATGGTCCCTATGGTTTAGCGATGGCAACAGGACGGGTTCAAGTGAGACAAGATTTTTATAAATACCAAAACTCACCCTATTGGGTTGGTAACGAGGCAATTCGAGTTCATCTAGTTGTAGTATGAAATGAAAAAAAAATTCAAAGTGTTTTTTTTTGGGAAAATTAATTTTTAATAGTGCTTTATCAAAATATTTAAGATTTAGTCAGTAAAGTTTTGAGTTTTAACTTTTACTGCATTTTTATCAAAATAATTAATTTTTAGTATGGTACTAAA
>OX387195.1:23030614-23054188 GCA_947561395.2 Buxus sempervirens
CCCATTGGTGGGCGCACGTGCATATATATATATATATATATATATATATATATATATATATATATATATATATATAGACACACGTATTTATTTATAATTAAAATACCATTGTTATTACACAAAAGCAAGGCTTAGTTTTATAGTTTATTTTGGGTTGGAGAGGTCAGTTCTTAATTTAGTTCGGTTCGATTTAGGATATACTAGGGGGTTGCACGCGCAGAAAACGGAGCCCACTTTGACAAACAATCAAGATAGTTACAATAATGAGGGATTGTTTTGTTTGGGGAGGGTAATGTTTGGAAAAAGAAAAAGGGGGGCCAGAATCTAAAGGGAATATTCCCACCTCTTCTCTTTATATATAGTATAGATATACGTTTTGAGTGGATGTAAACCAAAACCAACCGAACTAAATTGCAACCCTATGTAGAAGGCACTTCTATGTATTAGTATCTAGCTATGCAAAGGTGGCCACCAAAACCATCTTCATAACCTTACCCTACATATTTATAGCTGACATATAAATTTTACTTATTTATTATTATATAATCATAATATAATATAGGACCAGAAGAAAAAAAAACCAATAATAACCTAACCTAACCCCACATATTTAGAGCTGACATATAATTTTATTTATTTTTTATTATATATTAAAAATAATATAATGTAGGATGTTCAAAAGAAAAGAAAACCAATAACAAAAGGGTGGGATCCGCAAATCGTTTAGGAGATTTTAACATGGGCCCATCTTGCTTGTAAAGCTTCACAAACCAAAACAAATTAATACGTGATCTGATTCGGGCCCATTCGGAATAAACCTTATCCATTCTCTGCAGAAAATAATTCCTTCTATTATTATTATTGGAAAAAGTAACCTTAGACTTTACGATGAATTTGATCTTTCTTTTCTTTGTGTGACAAAGAATGCTACGTGATTGAGATCTCTGTTGGCCAAGTTCAGTTAACCTGCTCGTATATTCATATTGAGAAAGTGACAAAACCCTTATCTTTACAAAAAGAGGAACTAAGGTACAAATCCCACGCAGATGATCCAGCAAGAATTACATTTGTGGGTGGGACCAACCGCTCACAATTGGTTAATCAAACCATAAAATGAACCAATTAGTGGTTAATTATGTTTCTACATTTTGAGTCCCATCCTATGCTCATCCCTCCTTTGCTTGCTTTGGAAAGTGAAACCCTGACCAAAATAGGTAGAGATCAACAATTATAAGATGTTCGATCATCACATCAAAACAGGGGCAAAGCAAAAAAAATTAGCTCAGATAAATAAATTTATACTATCTATAAGGCGAACTCGCCTGACATTTGCAGTCGAAAATACCCCCAGCTAATACTTCTATTTACTTCTTTAATAATTGCTGGAGGTAATTTGATAACTGCCTACACAATACCATTCTTTCTTTTTGCAATGCGCATCACGCATACATTCCTGTAATTTGAATACAATCAAATTCAAATGTTCCAGAAGAAACTATAACAAAAGCTGTAAAATTGGATAAATAATATATTTTTACAATTGCTCTCTACGAGTCTTCATATTTGGATACCTTTTTAAAATATCTTTTTTAACATATGTAACCAAACAATCATTCATCTAATGATTAGCCATCCTATAATGCAGTCGATTTTTCCCAGCCTTCATGGCTAAAATTGCGCTTTCAACATTAATTATTGTTGCAACATGGCAGTATTAATGCTAATGTTAAGAGCAGATGGATAAAAATATATACTTTTATTCCAATCATCTTCTCCGCAAGGCTGTCAATTCCTTTCAACTTTAAAAATTCTTGCTTGAGCGCACATCAATTATATAAGTTGATAACAAAGAAAAATTAGCTCAAGAGAGGCAAAAGGTAATAACTTATCATCTTCAAAAAACGAAAAAAAATTCAGGGGATAGTTGTTCGCCCTGTGTTTATCAAGAAGATCCAAGAGATGAAAAGTTGACTAAAACACTAAGCATAATGATCTAAACGTGGAACTTTTTTGTTTGTTTGTTTGTTCGTTTTGTTTAGGGGGTGCAGTATTTGGCATGGTTTTTATTTATCATACTAGCGGGGTTACACGTATGTAGATTAAACTTTTAGGACATGTAAGGGATAGGGAATTGTTAAAGGGTCTCTTTTGGAAAGTTAAAAAGGAAAAGACAAAATTACCTACATAAGTATATATAATAAAACGACATTAAAGGGCTATTTTAGGAAAAATGGATGAATGAATTAGTTTGGCACGCTTCCCAAGGGGAACCTCGTCTTATTTATAGTATAGATAGGTGTGACGGTTGGAGCAACTGTAACTGTCCATGAACTCTTATTGTTGCATTATAGACATTCACATATAATATTTTCAAGGAAACAAAAAGTTGATAAAAAGTTTTTTTAAGTTTTGTTAGATTATCGTAATCAAGTCCCATTCCCCTAAGATAAAGCAATTTTTGAATCCTACAACTTTTCATCTTTAAAAAGAAACCAGGAAAGATTACTTTGGAAAAAAAAAAAGGTGGATAATGCCCACCATTACATCCTTTCCATCTGAAGGACAGAGAAAAGAAGGATTACAGATGAACCAGATGTGGTTACTCCAAGATCGAAGTAAACATAGAGATCAAAAGGAGAAGAAAGGATTAAATAACTAAACAAAGAGGAGATACAAACAGAAAGGGAAAACCGAGCAAAAAATAAGCCAAGGCCTGATGGAGGTAATATTGATTCACCAAGGACTAGCACTCCCACATGTACTTAACAGTTCTTCTAAGTAATCTGGACCTAAATCCTCAAACACCACTACATTTTCTAAGTTTACCTCTCTCCCTTTGTTCTTCCTACTCATGGACTTCCTCTTGATGGAGTGTCTCTTCTTCAGAGCCACCACTGGTGAGCACCCCTCCTCGCAACTGTACTTCATCTCTCGAAGCGACTCCCGGACCGTTTCAACAGGAAAATTGAGGACGGCCATCGAACCCCGCATCGAAAAGGCGGCTTGATCGTAGGCCAGGGCTGCAGCTTCAGCACTATCAAATGTCCCCAGCCAGACTCTTATCCCATGCCTTGTGGAGTCCCTTATCTCGGCGGCATACTTCCCCCACGGCCGCCTTCGAACTCCCCTATAGGACTTCTCCTTCCTGTGCTTGTCCTGGCCATTTGAACTAACCTCCTCATCCTTAACTGTGCAGTTGGAAAGGGTGTTTGATGTATCTTTGTATCCAGCTTTGGCTAGGACATCAAAGAGGAGCATCTCTTCGGAGTCATTCTCATTAAAGGGAAGAGCTTCATCCTTGAAAATAGGCCCATCCCATGATGAATAATCCAGAGATCCGAAAGAAGACTCCGGCGAGAATTCGGAATTTGAGGATCTAAAGAAAGAAGAATCCATGCCTCAAGTGGATAGATTTTGCTTTGAATTTTGCTTCTTCTTGGAATGCCTTTTGTAGTTCGCAGCATTCCATGTGTGTTTGACAATATTTAAATACCAAGCGGCCTGGAGGGGGCATAAAGTAAGAGAAGAAGAAAACAAAGGAGTAATAAAAGGAAAGATTAAAAAATGAAATTAAATTGAGGGTGAAAGATGAGAATAATGACCAAGGAGGATGTTTTGGGCTCTTTCAGGGATAATGGGCGGTCTCCTTTGGATCATCTGGGGGAGTTAATGCACGTGCGTCAAACGGCACGGCGGCCAGGTCAGATCTTTGTGGCATTTTTTTATGACCTCAGCTTGATGACATAGCTTAATTGGTCTTTTCTGCTCTATTGGACCTTGCCCACGTAGCATCCGCTTGGCAAGTTGTTCTGAGTTCCTTCCTAGCCAGGTAATTTGAATAACTCATGGCCTCTCTTGTTTCAGAGAATTTGTGGCCAGAAATAGCATCCAATGATCTGTTGTAGATATATCTCTCACTTTCTTCTTTTTAGTAACTCAAAATACCCAAAACAAAGACAACCCTAAACACAATTATTTTCCACAATTTTCAAAAAGAAAATAAGATTGGCATAAAATTATTTTTAATCTTGTCATCATAGAAGCTTTTCTAATTAGGAACAGTGACATTAATCATGGGGTTGATCTAAATTTTTTTTTTTTTTTTTTTTTTTTGGGAGAGAAATTTAAGTGGTTTGAACCCAAAAATCACAAATTTTGACAAATCCAATTCACTGAAAGTATCATTCCATTAATTTAGTATTTTTATACCCTTTTCTCTTCTTGTTAATTTCCTCCATATCCAAGCATAATCTCTCATTACACTTATCTTCATTGTTTGTTTCGTTTTACATTTTCCCTTTTCTGACCTTCAGGGTGATGCTATAAAAGTTCCCTTTCTCTTTTTTTTGGTAGGCAAAAGTTCCCTTTCTCACATGACAGTTGCAACTCCATCTTCCTTTATATTTGTCTCATTGATTTTTCTCCAGACAACCTCATGTAGTTTCAATTTTTGTTGCAGATCGAAAAATAAGCTTTATAATGCCCATTAGCTATCATGGGGTTTCATGTGAAAGGTTTTACACTAGCAGCTAGCCAGCCTCTCAACTTCTTCTCTATTGGACTATGATAATGACTTTCTAAATTATTGGATTTTGCTACTAGTAACTAGATAAAAATGTGTGTTAATTGTGTATAATCTTGTTTACGCCAAGGCTAAGATTAGATACCTTGACAAAATACTGATTTGAAATTGTCTAGATGCACTCCCCTTTTGATCCCACAAACCATTCAAGTCGTTGAAAGTTTGATAACCTGATGAATTTTGAAAGTCCTCCAAAAAGAAAGGAATCAATAGTCCGATCGCGACCACTCTTCAACTAAATGCCATCTTTGAATTTTACAGAATTAAAAAAAAAAAATTTTCTTTTCACTGATTAACACATAATTCATATAGAGTTTAATGGTTACATTTTTTTCCCCCAAATTTACACTATTTTTCAATATATAAGACTGCATTAATCTAGAATTTCAAATGTATTCAACCCCACATGCTGTAAGTGGAGATCTAGCTAAATCATTCCTCCAGGTTAGACTTTGCAATCTTTAAATTCCATTCAGATTTACTTTTCAATGTTCAGAAGTTCCAGATTATTTATGAAGTATGCTTTATGTAAAAAAGGCTATGATCCATCTTTTTCCTTTTTCACCTTCATATATAGGAGCTTTATGTAGCCTTGCTGGCTGGTGAGAGATGGTCCAAGCAACCCAGATAAACTAAAAACAAAGCCTCCATAATCTGATCACATCATCAACAATTGACTGGAACTGTTAGGTAAGCCATGATGTTTACAGATTCATGGTACTTAGTCATTCCACAGATTTTTCCATTTTAACTAGCTCTACTCACTGGGTCCTAGTCTCCCTAATAGGCCTTCTGATTCAGCTGCCCATCCATCACCCTTGATGCGGCCGGTGTCCAGTCAGCACGTCGCTGACGTCGGATGATGGAACCCTCATTATAAGCATTCTCAAATCACTGTATGGTTATGCTGATGGTGATGGCCTTGTGTGCTAATCAACTCAACTGTATTGCAAGTTAGTGTCTTACACATAAAATAACAGTATTATTCCAACTGTATGTAGGTAAACAGCACTAATAAACCTAAAGAAGATTATCATGTTAAGAGAAACTTCATGGACACTTACTGATTGTAATGCCAATATTTGAATATTCAAACACCATCCTATGTATAATCTATTGCAGGATTCTAAGTAAGACCACTTAATTAAGATATATAGTAAGCTGTAATCGACGAAATGGGCATGTTTAAGTTGAATGGATTTTAATAAATAAAAAAAAGACAGTGTAAGACACAAAACTGTTTTACAGAAACCCGGGTTAATTAATTTACACATTCTAAACAGTGTTTAGCAATGTTTGGCCACTCATCTCAAGCAAAAGAAGATTTCTCAACAGGAGAAAAAGATTTCAATTCCTGATTCCTGTACAATTCTTGGATCTAATAATTGAATTCTGTGAAAATGTACACGCAATCAAAGCTATAATTGGCCATGAAACCTTCAAATGGATCATTTGGCAGAAAGAAATAAAGAAAGAGAAGCTGATTGAGGATTTGTTTAGTACGATAAAGGGCCCATACCTTTGTATCTCTTTGGGATGGTGCATGAACCTGTATATTTCATGGAACAAGTTGGGGTTTAACTGATCATGACCATTCAATGGTCACAACAAATATTTTTGCAGTGATTTTTAACATGAAAATTTATCAAATCACAAATGGAATTTCTTGGGGAGAATGTACTTTTTTAATTCGGTCAAAACCCTTGTGCCCAGTGGTGGAACCACCTTAGAGCTAGAGGGGGCAATTGACCCCCCTAAAATTTTATTTTTTAATTTAAAATATATTTTTTCTTATATGTTTTAATTGAAATTTATGTTTTGCCCCCTCTAAAATTTCTGGTTTGCCCTACTAACTCATTAAAATTTCTATATTTCATGAGAAGTGCTAATTGAAAAGAAATTTTGCCCCCCAGATTTGGAGTCCTGGTTCCACCACTGCTTGTGCCCCTTGTGCACTAATTATTAGGTTATATATGGGTCCCTCTGATGGGATTTTGAGCTCAACCCCAGTTCACATCCACACGTTTACCTCAATTTTTCCAAATAAGAGCACAAACAAAGCTTTCAAAATCAAAGATTTGATTCTAGTTCATTTCATCTTGAGTAAGATTTGGCCTAATTAATTATGTTGCTTAATCACGTCAAAGCTTATGACCTGATAACTTATGACCTGATTAGGCCTAAAGATCACTGTATTTGTTTTTTCCTTGACCACGCCTTGTCCTTTTACCTTTACTAAGAACTGGGTTCAGATTCTCTCGATGAATCTATCTGGTCATGCGAAAAAGAGGTACAAGTGTTAGCTAAGTGGATGAATGAGTAACCTATTGTCTTCCTCTTAGGAGATTAGTTGATTCTATCCTTAATAAACAAATGTTTTCATTAAGATGAAGAAGAAACAAGTGAAGAATCATAAATCCCATCTGAAGTAGAGAAATACAACTTTCTAATGATTTAGCATTATTATAATTGTCCATGCCAATGTAGAAAATCTAGTGCATTGATGTGAAATGAGAAAAGGGAAGGAATGAAACACCATCAATTGATTTATCGCGACTTTAATCACCAACGTTAAGCATCAAATTTGAGGATTTGTTTTTGCAGATTCAGTACAGTTAGGAACCACTAGTTATTTCATAATCCATGAGATCATCTGAGTAAGACATCAATAGTAAATAATTTAATCATGTACTTAATTTTCCAACTAATCCACCACAATATTCTTTGGTCAAGTGGGATTCTGGTCAATGGTTCATGAGTTAGTATTCAAATCGAATGCCGTTGATTCAATAAATTTTATGAAATCTTTCAACTGAGACCAATCCTTGGCAGTGATTCCATTTCAGTCATCAACTAAATTTGATATTAAAAGGGGCTATTATCACCAATCCAATCCGAAGACTGTGATACCTTGGGCTTAATTATATCTTTAATAGCCAGTCTAAATTCCCATTTCCATAAACTGTCTGTCTGAGGGAGAGATTGAATCAAACAAGGAAAGGGAGGGAGAGACATTGAATCAAACAAACTTCGAGAAGTAGTTGAAAGTCTTTGGAAGTTCAAAAAATTACAAAATGTGGGTCAAATTAAAGATGTAAAAGCTAGGGTTTTTGTTTTTTATCACAAAACTTAGCTTTAATGATGTTTAGATACACCGACAAAATATGTCTTCTGTTTTATTTGTTGACTAATTACGGATGACTAGATACAGACTCTCCATGTCAGCACTATACAAAAAGATAAAAATATTTTTAATGTCGATGTGTTGATTTCTTTAAGTGTTATTTTATGCCTTCTGCATTCTTTTTGGTTCTTATCTGATGTTATAGTATATCCCACTTAGGATATGAGAAGGACTGGATCCTTCTTGGAAGCTGCATGAGGGTTTAATTATTTGTTTCATTAGAAGTAGGAAGGGAAGGATTTTCTGTTTTTTTTCTTTTTAACTTTATTTTGTTCCCCAAAAGTGGAAGATAGATGATTCAAATGGAGACATTTGAATACTGAAACTGGTGAAGAAACCATTGAACTTGTAAACAATGAAACAAGGGGTAAACTTTGATTGGATTGGGTTATTAATTATTTTTTTCATTAGAAGTAAGCTTCCATAAAGGAGGAAAGGGAAAGAAAGGTTTAAATTCAAAAGGAAACTTGTGGGGGGTTGTCTGGGGTGTGAAGTGGAGGGGGTGCTTGGTTTGTTTAGCCAATTATAAAGCCCAATTCTGAAACCAATATTGGGCCTACGGCCCACGGTGAATCAACTCTAAACCCAAGGTGTCCAACTGAGATCTAACTTAAATTAAGGTTAAGTTCTGCCAGGTTGGGCTTATTTGGGTGGGCTGGATAAAGCTTGGACAACTAACTTTTAATTAGGAGCATGAGCCTGACCTGGTTAAGCCTCACCTTTAATTAACTTTTAGTGATGCCTTTTTTGAAAATAATTAAATTTGGAAATTTATAAAAAAAAGTTAATTAATGAAATTTTGTTTACTTACAATAGTAATCTCAAATCCTATAAGGGAGGTAAATATAATATCCAAAGAAATAATGGGAGGTTAAAAATATTTAAAAAATATAATTGGTGGCGCTTGTCATTTTATTAAACCTCAGTAAAATATCATGTAATTTTTGTATTTCTAATTCCTTCTTATAAATTCACAATTGACTGTCTGAATGTACAGCAAAAATTTTCAAATATAGGAGATCTAACTGCTTTTGTCAGAAATATAAAAAGATGTAATCGAAAATTTTTCAAAAAATAAACTTTTTTCTTTTACTTATGTTTGTGTGTTTTCAATATTTAATAATTTTTTTGGTTAAAATACATTTCTTATATGTATTAATTAATATATGCATCTATATGAATATGCTTGTGCAAAAAGTTGGTTGATGTTGGCCCAGATGAATCTTTTTGTTTTCAATTCAACCTCATGTCAATTTGGGATATTTCAACCCATGCAAGATCCCAAGCATAATAAGTTCAAAAATGACTATCCCAAGAACTTTATTAAATTACGTTCGACTTGGTCGGCATCAACTATAACTCTCCCACTCCCAAGTTTCATTCGTTAAATAAAACAATAAATCATAATTAAGATTTGAACACAAAAGAAAAAGACAGATAAGCCTCTATATTTGCACGTACCAACTGAGGGGAACTCGTCTACCGCAGGGTCTGTGCCGCAAATCTTACAGCTTGTGTCAGATGCTATCCGTGCTGCATTTGATAAACTTTGTGTTTCCACATTTTTTAATGTCAAAACACCTTTCACATTAAAAAACAAAAAAAAGAGGCTAGTGGCTGCAAGGTCCGCGGCAAGAACTTCCAGCAAACGATGGCATCCCCTTTCTAACACATGGAAATGACTTGATGGCCAAAAAAATTAAGGATCTATTTGCTATGGATGAAATCTTTTGCTATATTGACCTGAATTACCCCATGCTTTGGCTGTGAGATGATGTCGTGTGGAGCATCTCATGATTAGTGTTTTTTCATTGTTATAAATATTTCAAGTGGAGCCAACATGAAAAAACATTGATCATAAGATGTTCCACACAACATCATCTTGGACCCAAAGCAATGGGTAATTCAGGTAAACATCGCAGAAGATTTCATTATGCCATATTGGTTAGTTACAAAAATCTCCCTTAGGTGTGTGGGTGTGTGTGTATTGTTGTTTTGGGTGGGTGTGTAGGTGTGTGTGTTGTTGTTTTGGTGTGTATCCTACTTATACAATATAATGTGCTGACTGCAGCTACAGGGTGACCTGTAGGTATCTATTAAATGATTTATACATTGTATTTTACAAATCATTTCACAGAGAGAGACAAGTCACCCTACTTGTACAATATAACGTGCTAACTTGTACAGTTATGGGTTGACTTGTACCTTTTGTCAATTGATTTGTATAACAACTAAGTGATTGCACGCACTAAGCATGTAACAAATATAAAAATTCGCCTACTTAGAAAAAAACACCCCACGTTAAAATATAGCGCATGCTATTGTTAGTTATACTGATGTGGCATAGCAAACTTATAAAATGGGGAAATGATGAGGGGTGATTTGGGCATGAATTGTTAGGCCCAAATCTCCCCAATTCGCTTTATATTAGTATAGGGGATTGCACACACTACTTGCATAGCAAAATCCTAATTTGTAAATATTTTTGTGGGGCCCACTTAGAGAAACACCTCATCATGTCGTTCCATTTGGTTAGTTATGCTTATATAGCATAATCTATAAAATAGAAAAAACTAAGGAGTAATTTGGACATAGATTATCATACCAAAATCTTGGCATTTTCCTTTATATATTAGTATAGATATATAAGGGCATTCTTGGATGTGTTGGCTTTGTAACAGGAAAATGTTAATAAAATTTAATTATTTTGATAAAGTATCACTAAAAATTAATTTTCCCACAAAACTATATGGAATGATGAGATCTACAATTTAAACCCATAAAAGGGTTTAACTGTAATCAACATTACTTGCCTATGAAGTAAAAAAGTGAATAAAGTTTTCTAATTTTCAATTTAGGAGAGAGAAAAGTGAAAAGCCTTTTTCACCCGGTTACTTGCCTATGTGGCAATCAATCTTTGGTTATAGTTGAACTGTGTTACAGGTTTAATTGGATGATACCAGTCCCAAAAAGAAAAGGTGACACCTGGCTTTGGATTGGTCTGGTCATGCTGAATTCCAGTCCAAGACAATGTGTCACAATCACTGACCAATTAAGCAAGCATGACACTTGGTCAAAAGGCTGGGTTATCATCCTTTTTTTTTTGGTAGGCTGGGTTAGCATCCTTGAATTGAATGGATAAAAAAGTTTTATTTATGGCCCAAGATTATGACTTGTGGGCGGTGAAAGTTTTATGTCACATTCCTATTTTACCCATCATACCCATGATGAATTATCGTACCTGCCATTCTACAAAATCACGTCCAAGACGGTTCACTTGGGTTGAATACGATTTGACGACACCAGACGCAATCATACGTCAATCCATGCATAACATTTTACTAAGAATCCCAGTTGTAGGAATTCATATAAGCAGTTCTTTCTTTCTTAGAAGATAAAAAGGAACAATAATAATAAATAATAAAGTGGATTATCATACATATGCTACATGTATAGAGGTGAATAAGTATATTTATTTAGTTTTACATTCCTTGCACTTATTATATACTTATAATAGATATACTTATCATAAGATATCTTTATAACAAACAAGTACAATCCATAACAATCAAAGTTGAATTGTGAGCCTATTAATGAAGCAACAACTGGGATCATAGAAAAACGGCCATAAACTGGAGAGTCTTGACCAATTTGAAAGATCATTTGATGTAGTAACGGGAAAATTGGTTTCTAGTGATACTTTTTTAAAATCATTCAGGTTTAATCGGCCAAATCTTGGTAATTAGTTTTTAGTGATACTTTTTAAAATAATTGAGAATCGGTGTCATTTTACTGTTCATTAAGAGTTTATTCTAAAAATACCCTCAAAACACTTGCAAACCTCACTTATAACAAAATGAGCGAAAATGTTTCGAAGTCTTTTGAGGGCATTTTCGGAAAAAACTCTTAATGAATAGTAAAATGATACCAATTCTAAATTATTTTAAAAAAGTATAATTAAAAACCAATTACCAAGATTTGACCGATTGAATCTGAATTATTTTAAAAAATATCACTAAAAACAAATTTCCCCGCCCATAACCAAGCCAAATTACATCGGATGTTGACCGGATGAATCTTCTACATACCTCAGTTGCTGTCTTGTGTGCCCGTGAAATGCTATCATGTGAGCATTTGTAACGCCCCGGATCCGGGTTACGTAATAAAACTGTAACTCATTTCCGAAGGGTTAATTTTTCACACAAGATCGCTATATCAAAGTGAAGGAAAACATGAAAGAAACATATACCATAAAATCAGAGTCAACTAAAACCCAACACAATATGGAATAACATATCTCTAATCTGAAACTCACATGATCCAAATATCTACCATTCTGTATCGTCCTCTCCAAGAGCAGCTGAAAACAAAACAAAACAAAACAAAATGAGATACGAATATCCCAGTAAGTAGCACATGCATACTCAAATACATTTTTTTCATAGTTATAAAACATGGATCAGATATAAAGCATGTAACAGTGGCGATAACACGATTAATCCGAATAATCCCACAATAATCCAACAATCAAATATATTGTAACTCATGTAATCTAGCATATAAGTCAAATCCGTAGTATCGATGTCAAATCACGTGAATAACCACAAAACCTAATATAACCATGTAACCACGTATCGATGAAACCAATTTTCCAAAATAACACAATGGATATAACTCAAATCAAAACAAGTGTCAACATCGATAAAGCCACATCATGATAAAGTCCACGCCTCCATGTTTATATCCCGCCTACTTAGGGTTCAGATACTGAAATGACGGCCTACTCCAGGTTTCGTCATCCAATGCCAGCCTACTCAAGGTTTCAGCATTGGCAACACCAGACTACACATATTGTCGGTGCTGCTCTACACCGGTGGTGGAGATACAAATACCAATAAAACATAGAGGCCAATGTCATGTAATTCACTTTAATTGGGTAATTCAGCATACTAGAGTGACATCCACACCTTCATGTACACAGTCCAGTTTAATACATAGCCCTGGCACTCTGAAATGACAGCTTACTCAGGGTTTCATTACCCAATGCCGGTCTACTCCGGGTTTCAACATTGACAACCCGGCCAACTTTGGGTTTTCGGGTTGCTTTACACCTGTCGTGGCAACACTTATGGCCATGCAATTACAGTAATAAAGTCAACATCACATTACTAAGCTTAGTCATGGATCCAAGGCGAGTTAGACTAAGTAAAATTAAACCATCAAGTAAACCAACACGTAAACCAATATGCTCAAGTACATAAACATGGGTCACTCATGACCAAATCCACCATGGGTCATCATGACCAAATCCACTCCATCATAGAGGATCACAAGTACACGCCTCCAAGGCAACTTTTCCATAACCAAAATAATATTTAAATCAATTCAATCATGATATAGAATAAGTAAACCAAATCTATCCGGAAATCCCAAATTAGGCTAAATCTGCCCAAAACACTAGAAAACCATAATTGTGCAATTTCAGAAGCTAAAACATGTTATAAGCAACTGATACAAGTATAGGAAACTTCCGATTTAATTAAAAACAGAAAATGGAACATAAACTTTCTAAATTCGCTTATCAAGACCTATTTTAGAAGAACAAGCCTAAACGCTTCATTTTTTTATATTTCGAGATAATTCTAGTGTAAACATCTTCTGTACATCTGTATTTTATTTTTACTAAAGTAGGATTTGTTTAAAAAAATCAATTCCTAGTCAAAGTCCTCACCCATTTAATCAGAAATACCAATTATGAGTTATTTTCTCTATGGTCGCTCAGCACATTGCCTAGGCGATGTACTGGGCGCCCCTTTTGTTTTTCTACAAGTGTGGTCGCTCAGCACATTGCTCAGCAAGTGTGGTCCCTCATTAATTATTTCACGAAAATTGGTCGCTTACTCACCGCCTGAGCGATGAGGTAAGCGACCTTTGCTAGAACTCAGATCGAACTCAAATCACTCTTTGCAATTTCAAATTCCTCACCTCTGCCTCAATTCCTATAGATCCAAACACAACAATTAACCTAACTGACCTCTCTAAAACCCTAGTTCATGATCATAGATTTAATTTAACAACAATTCTCTCGATATCGTAAAAAATGTCCGATTAAACGCACGCTGTGGAATTCTTCTTCAAACATGAATAAAACTCTCATTCAAACGAAGATAAAGCTGTAAATCACAATTTGAAAGGTGCTACTTACTTGCTTGAGCTCACGTTCAAATCCAAACACCAACAAATTCCGAGAATTACAGATCGGATTGATCTCTCGGCAATCTTCTCTGATTCACTAAATTCCACTATCAGATCCAATTCCTTCTTCAGTTCCTCACCCGATTCAATCAACCAGACTAAAACTCTTCTCCTCCTTCTAGAACCTTCTTGATTGCTGTATTCCTTTTCCTCCGAGCTTCCCAGATCTAACCAAACGAACCATCTCAAACGAGCCTCTATTTATACTCCCCCGCTTTGCCGCTCATCTCTTTAAAACACCCAATGATTCGGTAGTTGCCACTCTACCATGCCATCTACACTAACACTATAATTAATTCATTTAATTTAATTATAATATTTCTTGAGTATTCATGCTATAAAATATACCAACCACTTACCATAAATAATTCCTCTCTTCAAATAATCTCTGAAAATTCCGAAAATAGCCTTGCTCTGCATTTCCTGATATTTACACCAATAATAATAATTAATATTACTAAAATAAATTCCAAATTCATTAATCAAAAATTCGGGGTTTTACAGCATTTCTCATGTGGGACCCACTTTAAAACATTTTAATAATGAAAAACCCGACGGACACAACAGATAACAGAAGATTTTAACCCGGAAATATTTTTGTAAGACTTTTTATATTAAGAAGTAATTAAACCTAAAATGTAGTATGGTTAAGTGTTAAACCCAAAATTTGCCAAACAATTAACAGCCTGATTTGGTTTCTTATAGCCATGTGAGAATTGGATTAACGCAAAATCAAGAAGCCTCTTATAAGGCTGTGTTTGTTTCACCGGAAAATTGCGGAAAGAAAATATTTTCTAGAATTTCAACATTTTCCATCCGTTTGTTTTAATGGAAAATTCAAAACATTGGAAAAAATGTTTTAGCGAAAGTTATTTTCCTTTCGGGAAAAAGACGCCCCGATTATTTCATCGTCATCCAACTTTTCTCTATTCACCTACGGCATCTGCATCCCTATTGCATCTAAGGTATGAATCGGTAAAAACGCATCCTTCCCCTCTCTCCTCCCTCCCTATCTTACATGGTAGAAACGCATCCTTGAAATTTTCCGACCAGAACCTCATCATTGCCAAAGAGAGAGGAGGAGGTCATGGCGGTAGCTTTCCGATGAGTACCTCGTCATTAATTGGGAGAGAGAGAGAGAGAGAAAGAAGGTACGATAGCTTTCCAAGCGATATCTTTTTGACGAGAACCACTTCGATAGCTTTCCGTTCAGAGAGAGAGAGAGAGGAGGGCCCTCCGTTTTCGCTATATAGAGATAGAGGGAGGGGCCACCTTTTTCGGTGGCTTATGTTGTAGAGGGGGAGAGAGAGGAATGGGGGCCTCCTTTTCCTTTATCTTATGTTGCACAAAGAGAGGGGTACTTATCCTCCTGCCTCCCTTCATCTTTAAAAAAAAGGTGTTTATATAATTATAAGTATGTAGTATATAATTTTTAATTTTAATTTTATATAAAAAGGTATTATTTTAAAATAATATTTGTAAATCTTTTTTAACTTTAATTTTTAATTTTTTAATTTTTAATTTTCTAGATTTTTCAAATGTATTAAAAATGTTGTGGCATAAGTGACTTTTGATAAAATTTTAAGGAAATGGCATGACATATATATTTTGAGTGAAACAATATTAAAAGAGAACCTTAGAAACAAATAAGCAAACTTGTGTATATTATTCAAAACTACATATATAATTTGAAGCCTTATTCTGGGTTCACCGTTTACTTCCAAATTAAAATGATAGGAAATCATAAACATAATTAAGTAAAGCAAGTGAAATTTCTTTTGATAAATTTCTGTTTAATTTATCAAAAGAAAAGAAAAAGATTCTAGAAAATTTCTTATGTCACATCCAAACACTTGGAAAAAATAAAGAAGGAAAATTTTTTCTTGGAAAATTTTATTCTGGAAAATATTTTCCGTTGAAACAAACATAGCCTAAATGAGAGCAATTCCTTTGAGATCTTTAGTCCTCTTCTTGCATAAGTTTCCAAAGTACCCATGAATTGGTTTAAGAATTTCAAACACAAGGGAAAACTTGCCAATTCAAGGGTGTAAGTATACCAATTTCATTGGAGACTTATATAAAGAGAGGATTGAAGATCTGAGATGAATTGCTCTCATAGAGAAGTTGTCTCCGAAAGCGTGCCAAAAATAATTTTATTTCTTTTGTTGCAAAAAGAACCTTATAAATGAGTAGTTAATTCATCCATAATTAAAGTTTAAAAAAAAAGAAAAAGAATACTCATAGTCAATAGATGATACTATAAACTCATTTATATCAGTATCTACTACTCTAATGAACGGGAGATATATACCCATGAAATGTCTAAAAGGATGAGGAAAAAAAAACCTAAATAAAGTAGAAACTTTTTATTTTTTTGAAAAACATATTTTCACTAAATTAATCAGGGACCCATGGTGCCAAATTTTACCCCAACTAGTTTTCGTTTTTCTTTGGATTACCCTCATTTGCTATGGCCATGGAGTCCTATAAAAGTTTTATGTCATGTAGTCCTATAAAACTGGGTTAGGGTTTGCCCCAATGCCTGTTAGGGTTCTGCCTTGTCCCAAAATAGCCTACACCACATATAAATTTCATGGCATAAATTTTCCCACATGTTTAGATGCGAGTCAAGATTTGAAGAACCCAAAGCCACCTTTTGTGGTAAAAGGGTGGGGGTCCCAACAGTCCAGGCAAGTGGTGCACCCGTGACTCAACAGAATAAAGTTAGCAGGTCAACAAAACCACACTTTTTTCATTTTTTTCATTTTTTTTTTGGTAACAAGAGGACCACCATTTTCATTACTTGGAAGCTTCTTAAACCCCACCACTGATGGGTCATTCCCAAGGTTTTTTAACCACAAATTTCTTAGTGGGTCCCACCAACTCAAATTAATTTCCTTCTCTAGTGTCTCAAAATGGGGCATCATGTATAGAATCACGGACACATAAGACAAGACCTAATTAATGCATGCACCTCCCGCCGGCTCCTGGTCTTGTCTTTGTTTTAAAAAATTAAAAGGACACAGCCCAAAAGCAATCAAATCCTACGATGGCCAAGGGCCTATGGCCTTGTCAACCAAGTGTTCAACGCCGCACGCACCTGAAACGAATCAAAATTCCATACTTCCTTGTCCTAAAGGTCTTCTTTCAACCAAGAAACGTTCCAACCGTCACATATGACTACCACAAGCAAAAAGCCTCCATCTTTTTAATCCTTTAATAGTCACCCGTAAACGTTCATTCTTAAAGAAGCCATAGACGTTCAACAGAAGCTTTTCAATTTTCATTTTCTCTTCCCGTATTCTACGTAGTGCAAGATTACATGGGAGACAGTCCAAGGGGAAGGGCGGAGGTCCGGTACCGGGGTGTTCGCCGACGGCCATGGGGGAAGTATGCGGCCGAGATACGCGATCCGTCGAGGGCCGGAGCGCGTTTGTGGCTCGGAACATTTGAGACAGCTGAGGATGCAGCAAGGGCTTATGATCGAGCTGCTTTTGCAATGAGGGGTCATCTTGCTGTTCTTAATTTCCCAAATGAGCATCAGTCACAAGCCTTCAGCTCTTCTCTTCCTACTCCACTACACGACTCTTCTTCTGTTGCTGCTTCTGCTTCCTCTTCTACTACTACTCCTAGTGGGAATACTGGGAGGGGAAGCTCGTCTGCTGGACAGCAAAGGGAAGTTTTTGAAATTGAGTATCTAGATGATAAGGTTTTGGATGAGCTTCTTGAATCAGAAGATCAGAAGGATATGGGTAAGAAAGATTGAGGCTTAATTGGTTTTCTTGAGTGGTTTTTTAGCTTCTCTATCCACTCAAGTTTTGACATGTTTAGCTTCAAAATAATGGAATTATGGTTTTTAGGGAGTTAATTTTATGTTTGTAGCCTCTCTATTTTTCTTTTTTAAAAGGAAAAAGAGACGGATTCTTCTTTGTTCCTATTAATTCTGGTTTTGCTGTTCCAATATTTGCCCAGGGAGGAGCAATCTCCATGAATTGAACTGAGAGAACTTTTTTAATTTCTTCTAAGCGCGAGGTGCAAGTCTTAGATGTGCTGAGCAAGACCTCTCTGGACAATAGATTCCAATGTACCTTATAGAAATAGAGAAAAACACCAAACCAAAAAGAACAGAACATATGTATGTGATTGTCCATGATAAGACTGCATCGATCCATAAGTACTGAAGACAATCCAAAGGCTTCTGATACAACGGAAATTTTAGATTTAATGAAGAACCCTAAAACCCTTCCCAGATGAAACAAAAAGTATTCTTCAACACAATACTGATCCAAGTGGAGCCACACACACACACACACACACAGATAAAAAAGAAACAAGACAATCCCAATGGTTACTTTGAGATTTAAACAAACTCTACGAAGACTACCCCATGAGCAACAAGATACTGAAACAAGCCTCTCCATGGATGAGAGCTCCCAAAATTGCCTCTTACTGAAACCCTATAGGCTGATATTTCTTTCATATAATCCCAAAACTACACTCTATGAGAAGATGCAAACCATCCCTTATCCAATGTGAAAATCCTACCTTTTCCTTGGTAAACAAAAATAATAAAGGAAATATCATCTGCATGTAGACCTACAAGGAATTCGAAACAACTTAGAAACAGGCTGCCTACTGATCCAGTAATTCCTGCTACATATCTCTGATAAGCTAACGGGGAGGGACTTAATCCCTTGATCTCCAAGTAGGTAATGTGCTACTAGCATAAAATTTAGGAGTGAAAGCAAGAAAAAGTGTTCATCTTGTGAATATTTTTTTTTCCTTGTTATAAGCCTTCAGCAAAAGCAACAAAAGAAGATGGATAAAAATAAGAAAGATTGCGAAATAATATTAACTTTTTCCATCACTTGGTAAACAACATGGGAATCTTTGGAGTGGGCAAGGGTTGAGGAGTAAACCTATCAAGGTAGTGGAAAGAGAGGAACTTCCCTTTCAAGACATTTTTCTATATATAAGAGTGTAAATGATGCAATGAGGTAAATGATGCAATGAGGTAATTGCAATGATGCAATTAAGATGGAGATGGTATTTGTCCTCTAAAGTTTATAAATGTCTGTACGTCTTAACCTAGAATTCTGTCTGCCAAGGGAGGTCCCATCAGTATGCATGGATGAGAAGAAGCTACCCACCAAACCCAAACTAAATTAAGAGAGGACTAGAAAGACATAAAATGAAGGTAACCACAAAAATAGAAGCTTCAACATATATGTTGGCCTGTTTGATTATGCTTATTCTTCCTAAAGTCTTTTTCTTTCTTCTTCCTCTTCTTTGGAAATGTTGATCAGTTGGATGAAACTGGCTATGGTGAGGTTTTTTTCTTTTTTAGCTATTTTCAGAATTTTTATTATCCTTCGCTACTAATTTTCTGTGAATGTTTTAAGGATACTTGGATTTTGCATTCCAAGATCTAAAGAGAATCCCTGGGGGAATATGAAGAGAGATGGTTAATATAATAAATCTTTTCATGAATTTTAAGAAATTTTAACTGAATTTTAAGTTTAATTTTAAGCTTATGAAAAATTTTCTTATGAAGCCACAAGGGCATTTTGTTGGACAATATAATCCATTAGAAAACTACTGCTACTGAGAAATAAATTTTTTTTTTTCTATTGAGAAATAATGGATGTGAATATGGTTAGGTTAACCTGTTTAATGGAAAGGTATTTCAAATATTATTGAGATGCCAAGGTATGCCCATTCCAAGGTGCTGTAAACTCTCATTTATTATTTTTGTATGCTTTGGACGTTTTCAAAGAGTTTATACATAGATATGATGTTATCCAAAGGCATTAAAGGGTCATACCATATATATATATATAGAACTTCATGTTCAAAGATATGACTTCATGCTGTTTTCTCCTTAATTATGTAACAAGGAGATTTGCTTATACATGTAGGATTCATCAAGGTAAGGCAGGTTAAATTTGAAGAGTACTCAAGAGCAGTGTCCAAAATTGAGAGTGTGAAATTATGGATCCTGACTGCCAACAAAATGAAAATATATGATCAGTGAATTGACCGGAAGATTCTTTCATTTTGTGAACATCCATTACTTAAATGACAGTTTGATTTTATTTTGAGCATGAGTGATTTGATACATTTTGTATATGCTATAAGAAATCCATCCTTCTTTACAAATCACATATTGTTTGAAAAAATCATATTCTCTAGATATTTGCCTCAAAAAAATCTGATCCTTAGGTTGCATATGGAGAGGGATTCTAAGTATTTTGCAACCTTTCAAGATGAAGTTAATTATCTTACAATTTTTGGTGATTGGTAAAATGAAAATTTATACCCCTCATGGTTAAACAAAATATCCCAATTAAGAACACAAAAGTGTATATATATGACCTAAAAATGGTCAAGTAACATGTGATTCCATGGAAGTAGTTGTGTATAAGCACTTACTGAGGACACCAAAACCCTTCCATAGGTATTAGCATCTTTGGAAAGTAAAAATATTCAAGAGTGTGATAGAGTAGCTCCTATATATGTGTTAATCACTGTAATAGGTGAGCTTACCAATTGACAGGATCTGTGATATGAACCTGACCACAACACCAAGACAGTTGGGACACATGGAATAATGCCCTATAACTCCTATGTACTAATTAATCTTCCACAGATCTCTCTCCAAGTAGCTTTTACTCTAGCTCCAGGTAAGCCTTGTTTCCCATCTTAAATGGCTCCCAATCTACTTCAAGTATTCTTTTGTAGCACACAATCTCGCAACAATCAGTACTATTTTTATCCTTTGCATTGGCTCATATTCTTCACCAGACAACACCTTTTGCTGCAGTTGGACAGCAGGAGAATGCATGTTTGTCACATTCCGCATCCGTTTTGGAATGAGATCGAGAAACAGCATTATACCCATGACTTGTATTTCTTGCAAGAAAATTTTTGGGAAAATTATGGAAAAGGATCACTTTTGGATGGTATTATATAAAAAATGTCTATAAAAAATTTATTTCCAGAAATTTCCAAAAAAAATTTGAATTGCAAGATCACTTTATTGTAGCTACACGGGATGGGAGCATGGTATATTTTGGACACAAGTGGGTGTGTTCTTATCTCATGCATGTAGGAAAGCTCGTAGCCGATCGCTTATCCTTTGCACCCAATTTCCCATACACCCATGTACCAATTCATTGTGATTGATGCATTCAATCATTTCAAGAGAGAGAAATGTATTTTTTAAGTGGACGCACCAATCACAGTTGGCTGGTGCATGGGTGCACGATAAATTGGGTGCAGACGATTTTTTTTTGCATTCGTGTTCAAAGGAGGCTGTGCTCATATCGCATATTAGTTCAATAAACTGACACTAATTTTGAAGTTTTTTTTTTTAAAATGACCCTCCAGTTTTTTTTTTTCCAAAATGACCTAAGATTTTTTATGGTTTTTATAAATACAGACAAAAAAGTGACATTTTTTCATAATTTCCCTAACATTCTTAATACTAGCTAAGATTCTAAATTGATGCAAAAAAACTGTGTCGTGAGAAACAAATGTATCCAAACACATACTTCTGTACCCGACTTGACCAATACGCTAAAAACACTCGATGGCACATAGTGATCAATTCATCTTTTGCAACTCTTTCGAATCATAACAGATATCAACTCAATACTTGGAAATGAAATCTAGATGTAACTTGAGAAGATTGAAGGCTAATGAAGAAAATTAGATCTTAAATTGCCATTTTATTATTATTAAAACATTTCTCTATCATGGTCGTCATTGCTATCATTGTCAAAACGGTAAAAACCTGCCTACGTTTCGATGTTTGAGATATTTAACTAAAGGCTGACCTCATTGACAAGGCCCTAGGCTGGACGTTTGGAGGAATGAGGCGACTGCTTCCCATGGCATCCAGGTCGCTCTCCAATTCCATGTGCCAAGCGAAGGCAGTTTTCCGGCACAATAAATGGCTCGGCAACCCTATTTTGTCATTTTCGATATATATATATATATATATATATTTTTGGAGTAAATGAAAAAAAAAAGAGGAAGAGGGATACCAACGTGACCAACGGCTTCTTTCCTGCTACGGAATGTTTAGATTGAGCCATAACTACCAATCAACTCCGCCTTAGAGGAATTTGACCTTCATCACAACACACAAGAGTGCAGTGAATGTTGTAACTAACCCCTATAGACAAGATATCTGATCCCAAAACCTCCGGCCCACCAAGCTCCTATGCAAACCTACAAGACTACTAGGCCACCACTCAAATGGCACTTTCGATAATCTTTCCGACATTTCCGCCTTAGTTGGAGGAATTTGACTATCACCACAGCACACAAGAGCGCAGTGAATCTTGTTGGCAGGGCGTCCAGTCCTTTAGGACTAACCCTTGTATGCAGGATATTTGATCCCAAAACCTCGGGCCCACCAAGCTCCTATACAAATCTACAAGACTACTGGGCCACCACTCAAATGGCACTTTCGATGGTCTTTCCAACATTTCCACCTTAGTTGGAGGAATTTGACCATCACCACAGCACACAAGAGCGCAGTGAATCTTGTTGGCAGGGCATCCAGTCCTTTAGGACTAACCCCTGTAGGCAAGATATTTGATCCCAAAACCTCCAACCCACCAAGCTCCTCTGCAAACCTACAAGCCTACTGGGCCACCACTCCAATGGCATTTTCGATAGTTTTTCCGACATTTTGCATCGATTCTATAAGGTAAGTTTGATCCTGCCTAGAATACACCTAATTAACATGTTAATGACCATTGCAGACCCCAATATGGCTACATTACATGCCCACAAACCATAATTTTGCAGGCAAATTTGCACGGCAAAATTTCAATCCCGACTTATTTATATAATATATAATACATACGCATATCCGAGATGAGATCTCTACTGTGGGGTGGCAGTTGTTGATAGCCGTGGCAAGTTTCTACAACCTAGAGTATTACAAACGTCAAGTGGTCTGCAGTTTCACATGCCAACACTTGGGACCCAACTTATACCAATCAGAAATCTCCATTTCTTATCACATATATCTTTCAAATTATTATCTTTTATATAACCCATGACACGGATTAGACAATAAACAATTGTAAGATCAAATTCATTACTCAAACTCTCCAAAAGAGGATAAATATGAGAATATCTCTAAAGCCCTAGATAGTGTGGCCCTTACACCTTTTATAAATATAAAAACTCTACAACCTTATTCTTTGTTTTTGGTTCCAGTTTACCACATTGAAGATATAACACCAAGGTTGGTGGGAATAGAATTAATAGTTTCAGGAGTTTGGAAAATGGTAAGGTAGTAGTAGATAATACTGATATGTTTAGAACTTGGAAATCTTCATGGTAATGAACTTCAAGGCAGAACAACTACCAGATGGATGGAGCTCAGTTCCACAGCCTTGCAAGTCCCAAATGGGTGAGTGCACTTCTTCCCTTGCAGGTACCTTCAAAACTTTTAGCAATGGTAATACTTACTGTCCATGAGCCTTGTCTATTGAGAATTGAAGAACAGATACCACATATTTCAGAAATATGG